>OX246738.1:4929557-5179557 GCA_945910005.1 Isoperla grammatica | reverse complement strand
TAGGGTTGCTGTGCGATTGTTTTATTGCATGCTACTTTCCATAAGTAAAACAAACTCCTTAGCAATTAGGGAGGTCCCTAATCTAGGGGACATCTGTGCATTAATTCCCTCTCACTTGGCCTCGGTCATAAAACACGACATGAATGATATGATATACAATACATGGGTATTGTTTTGTACTTGTGACCATGTTGAAAGGGAAACGCGTTAATGAATGGGTTCCCACGCATTCCACGCATTCTACCTAAACGCAGATTCCACCAACGTTGGTCACACGATTTACGCGCCCTCTAATAAGACATCTAGATAATGCATCAATGTGTCGTTTGTTCCAGATACTACATGTTGAAGCGCCAGCTAACAGATCATATCTCATTATAGGGCACTAGCAACACTAAAAGACAACAATGAAACAAATGAATTGAATCGATGGACAAACAACAAGCTGTCAAAAAATAATTTCTTCTGATTTTAGAAAACAAAACAAAAAACAAACAAATACACATACAAAACTTTCACTTAGTCCTTGTCTATCATTAAAAGTTTTCAATGGCGAGCAGTTACTATTGCTACACTTGTTTTTATTACAATGGTTGCGATTTTATTATTTTGACAGCTGATTGTTTGTCCATCAGTTCAATTCATTTGTTCCATTGTTGTCTTTTGGTGTTGCTAGTGCCCTATAGGCAATTTTACGCGCCGTTTATAGTGGGCGCTGACATCTTGGGCGTCCGCAATTTTTACAACTTCCTCAATGCACAGCCTTTTCGACGGATCAATCCGCGATAGAACCTAGGATTGAACTGTCGTTCAAGAACGCTATGCTGTACCTCAATGCAAGGTCCGTCGATCCCCTGGCGGAGGTTCGGTAAACCTCAAAGTAAGGTCTTCTTATGGGCAAGAAAATCGCCATTCTTGTGTCCACTACAAAAACTGGGTTATTTCTTAAATCTACTAATTTATTATGCAAAATTTGATTTCAGAATACTTAACTTAAAAATGTAGATATACTACAAGTATAACTAAATTATTTCAATTAGATGTAATGCGGTTTTGAGCTAGAATTGTTTTTTTTCTGAATGATCCGCCTATTTCAATAACACGTGATTTTTAACATTGTGGAAGTGGATGGGACGACAGAACTTGGGAGTTCGACGAGCGAGGGGATTTACGGACCTTGCCTCAATGTATCCCGGCAAAATTATTGAAATTACGAATTATGTTCGAACTGTGGCTGTGTATTAAAGTATGATTGCAATGGCGGCCGGAAGTTTAAATATGGCGAAAATATAATGCCCTATAGAGTTCTCGAATCCTTGTTATTATGTTTGACCCTGGCTGGCAGCAAGGGTGCATATATCGAACCCTTTCGTGGCCTTGCCCGTTGCAGTGTTCAAGTGTTCATGGGGGGGCCGGCCCTGGTTTCCATCCACTGTGACTATATGGACATGAAAATATATCAGTCAAGTAAATCAATATCATCATGTGACTATTCTCTGACTGAATGGATTGAAAGCTTGCGTTATCAGCTTCATTCTTCTCGTCAATCGCTCTGCAGGCAGTACTGGTTAGGGGATGAACTTATGACTGCGTGGTCAAGTTACAACAAAATTACCCGTGTGTTTTTTTTGTGTTTTTTTTAACAGGAGTAGGCTACGTGCCGGTACTAGGTTTCCTCTCTCATCAAACACCAATTCACCTTGTATTAAATTTGTACTTACTAGTGATACCTTGGTTGTGTTGCAAATGTGTAATAAATCAGTGAAATACCACTTGCTCGAATGTTAGGTTGTGTAAAGGCTGATCGTCACAGATTTTGAAGACCTAATGCATAAGGTTTTAAGACGTTGTTTTAAAAACAACAATGAAAACAACGTCTTAAAACTAAAACTTTGTGTGAACGCCAGTACGTGTTTCCTATGATCCAACTTTACGACTACGCGTTAAACCTTAAATCGTATGTCTTAAAAATCTGTGTGGACCAGCCTTTAAATAGATGAAAATGTAACGTTTTTGAAACATAAAACAAGGTCTACTTGATCTCCGCCTAGCACAGCCTTGACATAAAATAATAACGAATAAGGTGGCTGTGACGACACAGTTTGGACAAACAATCGGTTGGTTGGTAGTTCCATTTTTGGGTATTTCTTTGATTTTTGCACATTCATTGTTTATCCGAAACAAAACACTGTGGAGTTACTATATTTTTATAGACGATTTTCAGAATTGATCTAGAGGGCCGTGATTTCGGGTCCTAGATCAATTCTAAAAAAACACATTTTATAACGAAAATGTTTTGCATAAAGATAACAGTTTTGCATTTTGTTCTTACTAACTTCCAAACCAATATTTTTCACTTGAAAGTTTTATTTTGCAAATGAAATATTACAAACGCCTGGACAAATAACATGTTATTGACTTATTGGGTAAATACAAAATCGGACGGTTGGCACCATAGAGAAATATCGTGCTGCTATCTGTCTGCAACAAGCCCAAATATCAATCAATCAACGGTATCCAACAAGGCCTGCCAGCAAGATTGTCAAGGTCCGTCGATCCCCTGGTGGAGGTTTGGTAAACCTTTGGGAGTTCGACAAGCTTTCGCCAGGGGATTTACGGACCTTGCAACATCGTTAGCAAAGAGGGTCGTGACCAACTCACTGTTTTGCCCATATCCACGGCTCACTATAGGCCTGCGTCATCTCGTTTCTCGTGTAATTCCGTCCTCGGTTGCTCAAAAGTGGGAAATAATTACATTCTCACAACATTAAAAACAAACTGTACATCAGCATTAAAACAAAAATATGATTCTAATTCAAATTATCTACGTCACAAATTCAGAAGTTGTGAATGAGGTTGGACGCCAAGTTTTATTCAACGCGAGAATACAATGATTTAGAACACGATGTTTGTACATCAACGCACGTTTGATGGTGGTTGTTGACCGGGTACTCTTCCGCTTCACTTTGATGACGTCATACTGTGGTGTAGCAGAGGTGAGCAGAACATGACAACAATGAGAGCAGCTTGGTCGCCATTGCACTGAAACGACTGCTGGGAGCAACCCGGTGCTGTACTCCAGTTAGGAGACATGTTTGTTGCACCGGGACGCACTCAAAGTACCATTGAAAAGTGCAACCCGCTAAACGAAAGCAGAAATATGTAGCCTATTCCCGCTCTTGACAATATTATATAATGGCAAATTAACGACATCTCATATTTTGGGCTAGTTGCTAAACAATTCTTGTTCTTATAAGATTGTTTTTTCCGTGGGTTTCACCCCTTTGTAACACGTCAAAGTACTACAGGACGCAGTAAAGTTTGGCATTTCAATTTTTCTCCCATTGAATAAACTCATAAGATTTATCGCAATCTCAAGTGTTTTGCATACCCTATTAGATTTGTGTTTTTTAGTGTCATGTCTGAATACTCTCAAGCAATTAAATCGTGTTAAAACAAGAGAAGGAGAGAGCACTTGTTTCTTATTTTAATTTATTTGTAAAATATGATTATAACAATTATAGCTGGTAACAGCGCCACTGGACCAGCATAAAGTAAAATCAGTGTTACACAAAGCCAACCCTGGCATTGTCGCTTCGGTTTGGCCTGCCGCTATTGTTTGCATTGTTGAAACTTCCTCGCCAATCTCAAATATGGAAATGAGAATCACGGACGCATTCTCCAATAATGTTGCAGGCGCAGTAGCAATCTAAGAAAATGACGTTCTTGGTTAGTTATAAAAGGAAATTGAAAATGGTGAAAGAACCTTCCCAATGACGTTTGAAAGAGGGTTTTGCAGTCTCATCCATCCGGAGATGAGATATGTCCCTCATTTGACTGCTTCCAATCGTTTGCGCTAAACTAAAGAGTCGAGTCCATTTCAAAGTTACATTTTCTAAGACGATTATCAATCTTCACTTCGCCCTCTAACCGCCGCAAATAATAATATGTTTTTCTTTTAGAGCATGCCCCCGTGAAACGTGACGTAAACAGCCATGCGGCCATATATAACCTACAAACATGCTATGTTTGCAGAGACTAGACCACATCAAACAACGATAAATGTAAATTGCAAATTATGGTTAGTCCGTGATTGTTTAACACAGTGTGTATCCAATTATATTCCAAGGTGATATTATCACATAGGCCAATGGAATTGTGCATACACATACACTATACATGTACACTATGCAACACAGGCACTTTAATGATGATGAGACACTATAATGTTGAATGATACATTGCAAGTCTGTGTGTTGTGGTGTAACATTTCGACTCCCGTAATGTATGTAAAAACTAAGCATATAATAACTTATACGTGTAAGATGGGAGATATGCTATTTTCCACGTTTCATTATTTGTTAGTTGTGTTGTCATGGTGATATTTCAATTTTAACATATTTCATAAAGTTTAATAGTTATCACTTCAGAAAGTAATTGTAACTGCTATTCAATTATTTGTCTTGGATCATTAGGTGGATCAATGGAATCGAATTATACTTTCAGCAGCAAGTAACTTTTATACTCTGATATTATGTATGTATGATTGAACCCAACTAAAAAAGGATCCCTAAAGCTTTAGTTATTACAAGTGATTGAAATATATCCATATGTTTTATATAATTTCTTTTCCGTTTTTGAAGCTGAACCTCACACTGCAGAATAACATCAATACACGAAGTTACTATGACAAGTTCATGGTCTGACGATGCCTATTGCCTAGTGTGTAGTTATCAACAGTACATATTTATATAAGATAGTGTCTGGTAATAAAGATACTTAACTAATACAGCTTCGTTGCCAGTGATTATTTTGGGTACATTGGGAATATCTGCGGACAGAATATTATGTAACATTGTTGGGATAGATGTTCTTTGTTCTCTTTGTTGTTCTTGTTCTCTGACCACAAAAGCCACGAAACTTTTATGAATTTTCGGTCGATACAGCTGATTGTTTCGCGGTGTTGACAGAATTTTCGAAAAATACAAAGGTGAAAAAGAATATAAAAAGAAAAAACAAAAAAGGTCTGATTTGAGTTGTGGATATGCTCGGTGCAACGTGGCGTGGATAAAGCCAAGTTTCAGCCAATCAGCACAACCTCGGACCCCCTCGACAGGAAAATAGAGCACGCTGATTGGCTAAAAGCTTTAGCCGCACCGCGCCACACTTTGCCGAGCGCATCCACGAACAAATTTGTCTCAATAATAGAAACATGCTAGGCTATCAAAACATAATTACAACAATTTGATGGAGATAAACACTACACTCCCAATTATTCCACCATATTTATACTCCATTTGTGTCATGTCATCTACATTACACCGCAAACCGCATGCTAGAAATTGGTCTCTTTAAAAGTGGTGTGCGCGTCCTATAGAGTATAATATGTCTACTTCTGCATTGCTTCACTTGTGTTTGTGCACAGGGTTTGAAGCCGTAGACCTACTCATCTATTTAGAAGTGGTGCACGATTCATAATAGCATGATTCCCTTGCTCTTGTCAGTGAATACTGAATACTCTTTATCCGCTGTTCCTGTTCAGAGAAGCGGAGATCATCCCCTAACTTTCCGTGAGTGCGCATGCGCGGGTTCTTTGTGTGTGGTCTGGGCTTTAATGCAATTGGATGTATATATATTTATCAAAACAATGAGTTGATTATAGTCACGGTTTTGGTTTACGCGCTACAGAGTTGTTACGTTTATTGTAGTCAGAAGTCGAGAAGGAGAATTAACTTACAAATTCACTAACCATACCAGTCCTGTACTCGGTATAGGATAAGGACTTTTTTAATTCTGTAGCAATCATTCTAAGTAATTCCATTAGATGAAAAGTAGGCAACGTAATGACGGTCACATCATTTTATCATAACAAAATTATATTTGGGCTTTTTCTCTTGCCGTACAGCGGATAGCATTCGGCAACAAAAAACACACGAACACCTCCTGGTGGCAGAAATTGTAACCAAGGAAGTAGGCTATTTTTTTAAACTTGTCAACCTTAGTTAAAGCTGGTTAAAGGCTGGTTCACACAGATTTTGAAGACATAATGCATAAGGTTTTAAGACGTTGTTTTAAAAACAACAATGAAAACAACGTCTTTAAACTAAAACTTTGTGTGAACGCCAGTACGTGTTTCCTCTGATCCAACTTTACGACTACGCGTTAAACCTTAAATCGTATGTCTTAAAAATCTGTGTGGACCAGCATTAAGGCATAGGCTTCTTGCAAGCTTGCTTAACAAAAATGAAACAAATGAAATGAATCGATCGACAAACAACAAGCTGTCAAACAATAAAATATTCTTATTTTGAAAACAAATCTTCAAAACAAACAAGAAACATAAAAAACTTTCACAACTTAGTTGACCATCGTTAAACGTTTTAACTGGTGAGCAGTTACTATCGCCATACCTCGTTTTCTTCATAATGTTGCAATTTTATTATTTTGACAGCTCGTTGTTTGTCCATCAGTTCGATTCATTTGTTACATTGTTGTAGTTCGGCTGTGACGTTAGTTGCAAGTTACCCATAATACTTGGCGTTTTCCAATGGCCGCACTGGACTGCACTGAGTACGCAACAAACAACAATGCACAACGATATAATAGGCGCAGCAGTGCGCATTGGAAAACGCCATAATATCAATCGATAATTTCATTTGTTTTCTACTGTGTTTAATAAAAAGGTTGAAGGGCTGGTCCACACAGATTTTTAAGACACACGATTTAAGGTTTAACGCGTAGTCGTAAAGTTGGATCATAGGAAACACGGACTGGCGTTCACACAAAGTTTTAGTTTTAAGACGTTGTTTTCATTGTTGTTTTTTAAACAACGTCTTAAAACCTTATGCATTATATTGTTATGTAGCGAGGACACGCGCCGACCCACCCTTGTCCCTACCACCCTGGTACGGGACTCGAACCCACGTTCTGGTCGGCTGTCTCAAGGTTTTACTGGGGACGTAACACTCTCGACATACGTGAACTCGTACATGCGGGATCTTTGGCAAAACTGAGGAGAACAGGGAATCTAGGTTTTGTTGAATCACAAGACCCTTGGTTCGAATCTTGAGGAACCATATTTATTATTACTTACATTTATCCTATACGTGGCTTTAGCGTGGCGAACCTGACTATAGTCATAATCAGCCTGATGGGCACACTCCATCTGATCTAACGAGGGCCAGCGCTCCATACCTCATAATCGCATTTCCAGCTGGCCACCGTCAACCCGGTGGTCCTCCAATCGCCTGTCCGTATCCGCATCTTCGTCCTCAGATCCTTCCGTCCTCTGCCACGTCCATATCGTACTCTTCCGCTCGTCTCCCACGTACCCTTAATCTTCGCCCAGGCCGCTAGGACATGCTTCCCCCGTTCCACCACTTCTTCCCTCGCGGGGTCAGCCCTCCACGGCGGCCACGGCCTCCTTGGCTCACGAACCTACCGGACAACCATCTTGCTCGGCTCCTTCGGTGAGACTCTCGTCCGTCGCGTGGCGCAAAAACTCGCCTCGCTTCGGCCTCTGCTCACTTAGCAGTCACGATTGAAATAATGACGAAAACGCTGACAAACGCTGTGGCAATAGTAGGTGTTGCACACAAGTAGAATGACACACAGAGCTTACATAAACCACGGATTCCAATAAAATATAGTAAAAGATGGACAAGTGCATCCATTTACATCACAATATCTTAAAAATCTGTGTGGACCAGCCTTTAGAGCAAATGAACGAATGCGCATGTAATGATAATAACCCTCTTCATTACTTTTCTCAAGAAGAAATGTTAAAATAAGAGTGGATTTTGAGTTTTAATATCGATCGTGAAATATGTAAACATCAATTTTAATGTAAATGAATCCATTTCAAATATTTGCAGAACACGTTTGTAACAAGGCATATTATAGCCTTATTTCATTATAAATGGTGCGTTTATAAACTATGCTATGTCTGGAATCATGATTCTAGATATTTATATTATATTTCGTGTGAATCGCGACATCTAATTTATCAGTTTTTTTTTTCTGCGACCAACATTGATTTCAGTTACCGAATAGTCTTCTGAACACAGTGAATTAGTGGAGCAAAGGGATTTTTTTTCATTATGATTGCACCAAACGTCTCGTTAAGATTCTTCTCAATCTTTTTTTGATTCAGCGGACAAAAATAATATCTCTGCACGGAGTCCAATGCGTGAGCAGTGCAGTCATGGACAAGACAGGCGCGAAAACATGTGACGAATCTTACGAATGAGACGAATCTTATCCAGGCGGGTATCGATCATGTTAATACAATTAAATTATTATATTTTTTTGATTTTGATTTGCTTATGGTTGCTGTAGAGTTTGTTTTTCTTATGGAAAATTCCATAGCAACAATCCTATACTTAACCTAACTTTTGTCGTGTTTGACAGCTGTTGACTGTATGTGCATCTCATCTGCGAGGAAATCTTGTGGAAACAATTCTTCGCAACTATATTTATATGATATAATAAATGGTAGATGTAGAGTCGCCAAGAAGTATGATAAACTGTAATTCTCAAAGCTTTATTACCAGTGACGTATAAAAGGTGGTTGAGGGGGGAGGGAGACAATTAAACCCATATTAGTAATATAAATGTAGGTTCCTGACCAACGTATTCCCCCTGGGACGGTTGCGTTTACAGTGGAAGTGGCTAGCTAGCGTTCTCTTGCTGCCTATTAGGGGCGGAATGTGTAATGGATATGCAATCACTTCGGGACACATGTTTGCTCAGTAAAACCAATTTACAAACACGAAAATGGAAAATGTGCAGATTACTTTCATTGTATGCCTGAACGTAAGGTCTCAAAGACAACAGAAAAAGAATGAAAACATTTGAAACAAAATAACATGCATTATAATCAATGATGTATAATATATACTGCTCATAAAAAATTATAATGTTACACATTCTTTTGCTAAATATACATTTACTGTGAATCCCATAATTTGGGATGGGATGGGAAATAATACGTAGCTCGCTATGATATAAGTAGGTACCGCATAACTAACAAATATTATTGCTACTTTTATCGGTAAGCTCGTTGGTTTACCGAACTTTATCCGATTACCCAAACTTTAGATCTTATATAATCGGTTAAACTAATGACGCTAGATTAAAATAGTTTAAATCTGTCGCAGACTGTTGGTCTCTTCATATAACACACGTTTAAAACAGAGAGAAAACGACACAACTTCTCGGTACTTTTCTTTTATTTCCTTGAATTTCTTCCTTCTCCTTTCTCTTGTACATTGTACGAGAAGTAGAGTCTTCCACGCGTCAATGCTGACGCAAAGCTTAGAAAGAAAGACTAGAGCGGAAACACATAATTATTGTGTTTCGCCATTCAACGCATCACACATCGTAAATGATTAGCGATAGGATAGTTATAGTGATAGGTTAGTAATATCGTAATTACGAAACGTCTCCATAATTTTTTTTAACGTTTATTACAATTAATATTTTTAATACAACTCCATCCAACAAAACAAATATTAAGCTTAGAATGTTCAATTTTCAACAAATTAACAAATAGCGAAGAGTTTGGGTGGATCTGTTAATTATGAAATCACTGAGACCACTGAGAACATGATCCCAGAGAAAACCCCAGCAGATACATTCAAATACTTCTGTTTCCATGCTTTGCTTCTTGTAGGTCCAATACAACATAACGTCCTAATTCACGGGGCATACATCCCATGTGTGTCCATACTGACTACAATATTGCGTTGAGAGATAGCGCTCAGACCCGAAGCAGAGCCTACACCACTCCATAGAGCACATTTACATCTCCCGAAAACGTTTCTTCCCATTCCAAACACGTCGGTCGTTTGGTGCGTTGGCGCCTTCCACCCCAACATGATCTTGCATTCATTCCCATAGTCGGCGTGTCTGAGTAACCAGGGCCAGCGATTATTGGTTCTCTTAAAGAGATGGATCGCTCTCGTTCTCTGATTGATTGATGCAATTAACTCCAAATCGGACTCATTACCTATCGGGCTTATCATGATTCTAGATCCCACTTTATCGATTGAAATACGACACCAAATCGTGAAGCAAACTTAAATCTAATGTGACCTAAAAAAATCTGTGCGTACGCATAAATTGGACTTTTAGTAAGCGCTCATCTTTTCAATTTGGTATTATTAAATTGTTTTCGATTGGAAATAGGTCAATGTCTTTAGCCGGAAAACATTGCCCCAGAATCAAAAGGGAAGTAACTACGTAGTCTCTCTCGGGCAATTTATTGATGTTTGATAATGTTCCTATGGAGGATCGAATATGACCTACTCTTTATGCAGAGGTCTTAGAAAATGAGTATCGCGATGATTTTACCGAAATATACTTTGTTGAAAGGTTCGTCGGTTTGTCAGTCAGTCAGTCAGTCAGTCAGTCAGTCAGTCAGTCAGTCAGTCAGTCAGTCAGTCAGTCAGTCAGTCAGTCAGTCAGTCAGTCAGTCAGTCAGTCAGTCAGTCAGTCAGTCAGTCAGTCAGTCAGTCAGTCAGTCAGTCAGTCAGTCAGTCAGTCAGTCAGTCAGTCAGTCAGTCAGTCAGTCAGTCAGTCAGTCAGTCAGTCAGTCAGTCAGTCAGTCAGTCAGTCAGTCAGTCAGTCAGTCAGTCAGTCAGTCAGTCAGTCAGTTAGTCAGTCAGTCATGCAGGCAAGAAAGAAAGAAAGAAAGAAAGAAAGAAAGAAAGAAAGAAAGAAAGAAAGAAAGAAAGAAAGAAAGAAAATGCACGGAGCTCAATTTAGTTAGGTATATCTTACCCTTCTACTACACCAACATATATTTAGAGGCAAGGAGGTGATAACAGCATTACAGTTAAAAACAGGCATTGTATAGATGGCTTTAGATGGACGGTGTTTTGTACAAAAGCAATGTGCAGTAATTATGTAATGTACTTAATTTCGTTGTATTACGCATAAATGGATTCTGTGTGATATAATTAAGCCTGGAAATAAATAAATGACGACGAATGTAGGGTAGACATTAACAATTGTCTACAAATATCAACTACGGGTCACACTAGCTCTTGTGACGGTGTATGAATATGGACACAGTTGAATGAACATAGCGCAATAAAACCTTTACCAGATTGGTATTGATGGTCAAGCAGTAATGTCTTAAGGCTGGTCCACACAGATTTTGTAAGCATAAGATTTAAGGTTTAACGCGTAGTCGTAAAGTTGGATCATAGGAAACACGTACTGGCGCTCACACAAAGTTTTAGTTTTAAGAGATTGTTTCCATTGTTGTTCTTGGCAACAACGTCTTAAAACCTTAAATCTTATGCTTACAAAATCTGTGTGGACCAGCCTTTACAGAAAACACCCAACGTATGAATGACATTCGACGTGGTTACAGATTACTTTCACATGTTACAATGCACGCATGAAACTGACATTACAACTTCTCTTTTTGTGTTTTTGTACCGTGACCCCCCCCCCCCCTCCTCCCCCCCCCCACATCCCCACCCTTATTTTTTTCCACCAGCCGTGAGCATGGTTTCAATTTTCAATGAATGGTGTTACACAAGCAGAGTCAAGCCACAATTTCTTAACTAATATCAGATTTGAAAATTATTAACTTTATAATAATTATTGGTGTGTTAAGCGGTTAGGACAGTTTGGAATTGACTGTGAAAATCAACATAGAAGGTTTGCATAACCACGACTAGTCAAAGTCATATAGCAAGTAGTAAGAGCCTTTTCATTAAACTAGCGTGCATCAGTCTCCTTGTAAGTGGTATTGGCTACTTTATAGATTGATGACTTGGCATCCGGGCTTCATTCGAGTGGAGAAGCTAGAACATGTAATATCTGTAACACACACACAAATTTCCCTGTTTAAGTAATGAATTTCCATGTTTAGTTGGCTAAATTTAACTTGATAAATTGTTGATTTGAAAATTATCTAGATATAAAGTTATTTCTACTTATTCGGAATGAAATTGTATTAATGCTTCGATCACTCGTTAAACAAGTTTGGTTTGTACACAAATGCATAACAAAGTTCCTGGCACAACTAATCCTAGAATATGAATGTAAGTTTTAGTATATGAATGCTAATAATTTAGAAATTGAAAAGCTGAAAGTTCTCGGATACAGTTTGATAATTACATTTAGATGAATCTGCTAATATTGTTAAATTGTGTTGCAATGCAGATTTTCATGTGCTTGGTCTAAAGTGGGTGGTTGCGTGCTATTTGTTAATCAGATAACATTCCAAAAGCGTTCGAGTCTATGCGCAGTGAAGCACAGCCAATTACAAAACATAAATATCCGTGCTGGAGGGCTCTGATTTACGGACTTCCGAGGGACGAGTTCGAATAGCAAAATATGGAGGGCGCTGTTTGTAGATGTCACGCTGAAATTCATTTGGAGGCTAATTGCTACGTAAAGGACAATAAAACAATTACTCCTGCTGTGATGTTAATCTCTAAACTGTAATACAAGTTACATTTGTATTGTTCATCAGCACGTTACGCGCGTATTTATTAATGTAATCTTAATTTAGATGCGAAACGGAAAATTATAGAAGTGGAGATTACTGAAATCTAACATTAATGCGTTTTACTTTACCTCATTTTATTTTGAAAAGTTGGCTTTTCATGATAACCATATAAAAACAGGAGTACTAGATTAAAGTTGATTGTGTTTGCGATTGTGAGAATCAAAAAAACACAACATACTATCAACATGAAAACATGTGCATTTTTAAATATTTTGAAGACGGCATTACATATTTCTAAAAATTATATCGATGTGTATATTATTTTAAGTAGTGAATTCCTCAACCTATGACAGGTAATAAAGTGAATTCTTAAATGGAAATATATGTCTTGGCTACCTACTTTAAAAATGTGTATTACAATTGTACTTCAACCACATTCTTACTACCTATATAGTATTCCATTTAAATAGTTAATAATAGTTTTACAAATTTTCTTAGGTATTTTAAAGCTTTCTGAATACATGTTTAAAGCTCACTTTTCCACTTTGTTTTATATATGTACACACATACAGTCTCTAGCCATGATTACACTTGATAGAACTGTAGTTCTGTCTATCTATGGTGCCTTTCTGCATCATAGCAGGGAAACACCTATCAACCCCTGGAGACATTTGTGCTGGAACAATAGACGTTTTTGCCGTTACGGTACTCGTCCAATTGTGATGATGAGTTGTAGCAAACAATGGCAACAAGTGCTCTTCTACTTGACTTGATGAGCGCGGGCTGGGGGGTAGCTGTAGGGACGTGTAGGTCGCATTGCGTTGCAAGAGCGTGAACGCATAGACTGAAAGGCAAGTCATCAACGTGATTACTTTGTCAACAGACAGACAGGGATGATAACTTCAGGAAGAAAGAGACGCTGCGGTTAAAATCAGACTTCGATGAACGATGTTAACTGAGAAATACCCCTGATGAACAAGTACAATTTAAAGTTATTGTCGCTATATCCCAGTGGTCAGTACAATTTATCTAAAGTTATTGTCGCTATATCCCAGTGGGTCAGTGTTTCCATGTTATCAACGCGTATAGCGTATGTTGGTTACAAAATATTAAAAGTAGTCTCCTTAACAATAAAACAACTTGAAGTTTTTTTAATACTTAAGTTTGAACTGCCAATTTAACGATCGACTGTTTTCAACCGTTGTACGCGTATGGGAATTTATCCATTACCGTATACGATGGCAAAAGACATACCCCGGACATACCCCGGACATACCACTTGATATTATAAATTTGTCACTTCTCGACGGATTTGGCCCCAAAACTAAAGACATTCAACCCATATTGAAGCTTGTCGATGGTCCAAATTTCAGTTTGATCTGGCTCTCCGTTCGACCACTTCGCAAGACATAAAAAACAAAAAACAGAACTGTTGCCATAAAAGTCTAGTGGAGATCGCTCGCTTAATAATCTAGACATGATTGTCAAAAATCATTTTATCACAGGATATACACGTTCAAAACCCACCCCGACTGGATTCAAACCAAAGTATTTTATAAGATGAAATGAGATGATGTGATGAGAAATGACGGGTTTTAGTCTTAGTTGGGTAATACATGTAAAATCTACCTAGTTATTTTGCTCGAGAGTGTTGCTCTTCAGTAATTCACTAGCGTAACAGAATTAGGCGTAATGTTAACGTAACAGAAAATAGTAATTCAATAATTATGTCTATGACAATGATATCACGAGACGCTGCGAGTCGCCTATTGCCTTGGTACGATCATTAAACACACACTGAATCTCTGTGAGACCATGATTGCGTGGATAATGCCACAGGTATTAATATTATAGTTGTAAATATTCCAGACAAACAAGCGTGCACTAAAACAAACAATCGCTGAGGCACTAATTCTAATTAGATCAACCAGCATGAAGCTATTTTGTTTTGAAATTATATACTTAACACTGATATTTAGAAACTATAGAATATGAAAGTGAAATCGTAATGGAACATCAGTGATACTCTTGGTTAGATATAAATGTACTCTTCTATTTATATATGAAATCAAAATGTATGATAATACTAGGAAACAGCAAAAGTGTGATATTACGAGCAGAAACAGAGCATTTAATCAGTATTTATCCTATATTGATTAATGAAGAACAAATAGAATTAGTATACGAAATTAAATATCTAGGATGCATTATTGACGACAAGTTGTCTTTCATGAGTCATGCTAACTATATGATAAATAAAATTAGTAAGAAAATTGGATTTATGTCTAGAATAAGTGAACATTTATCAAGTTGGTCATTGAAATTAATTTATAATACAATAATCTGTCCACATTTTGAATATTGTAGTAGCATAATGTTAAGCTTAAATGAGAGAGAAATGAATGCATTGCAATGTTTGCAGAATAAAGCAATGAGAGTAATATTGAAATGTAATAAGTACACAAGTATAAAGATTATGTTGAGAACATTGAATTGGATGAGTGTAAGACAGAAGATTCATTACAATGCATTAGTATTTATATTTAAATTAAAGAATGACTATTTGCCAGCATATTTTAATGAGTTTAGATCATACAATAATAATGTACATAATCATATAACAAGGTCAATTAATAATTTCAATGTAAAACATTTAAATAAAACTGCAACACAAAAGTCCATATTTTATGCTGGATTAAGAATGTTTGACCATCTGCCCGGACATATAAAAAATATTAAAATAAAAAACTTTCCAAAATTTAAATCAGAAGCAAAAAAATATGTATTTGAACATCAATTGTACAATTAAAAATATTTTATGGTAAATATAATTTGTAAGTATACTGTATATTAATTGATAGTAATAATAAGATAGTAGTGTAACTGTGTAAATGTATGTATGTATGACAATAATAGCTGGTGAAGCTAAATAAACACAATCTTATCTTATCTTATCTTATCTACTACAAAGAGATTGTAACTGTCAATATTTTTCTAATTATATATACAAGGATATCCTTAGTAATGTGCATGAAATCAAATATCAATTCATCATATCCATCAATCATTACCTTAAACTTTACTATCATATTATTATACTATTTAACGATGTACAACAAAACAAATTGATCACAGAACAGAGAAACAGGGCCTGATAAATTTTGTTGGTAATTTCATAAAATAATTTATCCCTAAAAATATATACTTGGAAGCAAACTGGCATTGAACGGAAACGACAAAACTTAAACAATCCAAACTGCTCCCTTTTTATATTCAATAAGGTACTTTTTAATTTTAAGCACCATTTAATCCAGGTGCTAGAGAATTCCTATAAACTCGCATGTTCAGAAAACCAAGCCATTCGTATAAATTGATGTCAGCTCACAGCTGCGTTAAAAGTTTGTAACGGCAATAATTACAAGCTGCTTCAAGCCGATGCGTGTTCGGAAACTTTCGTTGAGAATACTGTGTGACAAGACCATCAAACGTTTCCTTCGTATCTCAATCCCAACACTCCTCAATCCTCCACACTCACTGATCCTTCGTGCTCGGAGCCGCACTCGAACTGTGTGAATCTGGAGGTGCAATTGGACACTGCCATTCAGCCATCCGCAAGAGGAAACACTAGACAGACACTACAGCTCCCAGAAAAAAGATGTTAAAATTGCAACGAACGCAAAGTCGTAACAATAAAAATGTTGTACCATTTATCAGAATACTATTTCAATATCTGACACAGTCTACAACATAGTTTTCAGGGCAAAAGTACGTGGTTCATTTAAAACTGTTCCATATAATTTTATTGCGGTGATACATGTGATAAACTATGCATCTTCTAATTATTAGAAGAGAATACAGCAAACTAATGTTAACAATCACATTTTTTGTAAAAATCTAATGATGGTCCCCTATTCCTTAAACTTAAATAATATGCAAGTGTCAAAAATAAAAGAGGCCTCAGTTATTAACTCTTACCTACCGGCCTTTTTGAGCTACCAGAGCTTGGACTTACAAGGAGGTTGCTATGGATTGTAACCTCAGAAAACTAACACTACAACCTTCCGCAACCAATAGGGCACTAGCAACACCAAAACACAACAATGAAACAAATGAATTGAATCGATGGACAAACAACAAGCCGTCAAAAAATAATTTCTTCTGATTTTGGAAAACAACACTAAAAACAAACAAATACACATACAAAACTTTCACTTAGTTGTTGTCTATCATTAAAAGTTTTAAATGACGAGCAGTTACTATTGCTACACTTATTTTTATTTCTGTGGTTGCAATTTTATTATTTTGACAGCTGATTGTGTGTCCATCACTTCAATTCATTTGTTCCATTGTTGTCTGTTGGTGTTGCTAGTGCCCTATAATCCGATGAAGATAAATTAACTCTAAAATTAAACGTTTTGACCTTAGTTAATGTGTAAGAAAAGTAGAAAACTAACCATTTAATTAACTTTAGTGTTTTATCATTATAATATAAAGAAAATAATTGAATTAAGATGGATAGTCCGTTGATACATTTTTGGTTTACTATCATCATGTAGATCTACACTGAAACACAAATGGATCAGTTTAAAGAAATAGTAAATAATATTTTACACAATTGTAATTTAAGCGTAGTAATTTAAAACTATTTCAACTCGTTTTCGCAGCAAAAATACTTGTCCCCCTCCCGTATTCACACCTCACATACAGTTATAATTTATCAATGTTTAGCTTGAATCACACTTACACCAGTTACACTTTTAAGGAAATGCGTCCAGTGCTAAAGGAAAATTGTTACCTTTTACCCGGCACCCCCACCAAACCTATATTTTCATGTTTGTCATACTGGATACAGAAAAGCCAGTTGATAGAATTTTATTATAGCTTAAATGTTTAAGCTATTGGTTAAAAGGACTAACAGTGACGTTGTGTGATGATATTTTAGCTTATTCTTGTGGTTTATACTTAAATCTAGGCTTAACTAATTTTCTGACCAAACAATGTGTTGTGTGTACTTGCTCTTGTGTAAGGTGTGTAATTAACATCTGTAAGCTGAAGCTCCTCGCGTGCCGGAGTCAAAAATGTCCCGGCATAACAATGAATGTTGTTTTCTGTTTTGAAATATCTTGAAGAGATTCTTGGATGTTCTATTGAATCAATCAAATAATATATGACACTGAATTTTCTCTCTGATACATTTATCAATTAATATTACCTTAAGCATTTATGAAGCTACAAGCCAAATAAAACTGAACAAACTGTTATCCAGAAAACATGGAAAAATTAGAACAATCAAAATTATATATTTTGTATCGTTCTGGGGAAAAAACATAAATAAATACATATATTACTGAACTTAGACTTTCGTGACAATTAATATTGTTAAAATTATAAATAAATATATATATATATATATATATAAATATATAAATAAATTGATAGATAATAATAAGAACAATAATATAAATGAAATTCCTGTAATACTCTTTTACATGATTCATTTTATTCCCAAAGCAATTCTCAGGTGATGAACTAGGAGATAAGTACAAACAGAAGTATATCGAACATAGCAAGCGTAGAAAGCGTAAAAATAACATACACATGATCATCTTATCAATACATTGCGCTCCCGCTTCTTCCAATCCTTTTACCCGTTACCCATTAATTTATTTAGATGGCAAAGCCGCTCTGAAAGTTGTTCTCGGGGATCACAAATCTAATTACACTTATTTATTATAAGAAATTAAGAATGGGTCAAATCTTGAAGACTTATTTAGCTCGTCTTATAGCGCGTTGGTCCTTCTTCCAAAGTAAGTTTCGGGTAAGTGTGAAAAATGATGATTATTTACTTATAATATTAGTATTGACTGCAATAGGAACGTAGCTTATTTTATCAAATGGCTAGTCAATTGAAAACCATTTAAAGATATTTATTAAATGATTAAATCTAGGTGATCGAATTGAATAAATAGGTTTTAAATTTGTAATTCAAAGTAAAATACACATGAATCCCATAAAATGAGGTAACGCTAGACGAAGCACCGTTATCATACATTACGTCAGATGGCACCTATTATTCTGGATATACGTGGATATATGACACTATAGTTCGGCAAATACGCTGGTTTAGCCGATCCCTACCATGAACGATGCAGTGTTGCATGCAGCATCTACATCCATTGAGAAGGTTTCGTCCGAACGGAATCCGACCATCATTCATCCTGCTCTGGCTTACGACAAGGGGGGGGGGGAAGGGGGGGGGGAAGTCGATATCAACAACTTTGGAAGAAGTAAGCTTGATAAAACCCAGCCGATAATAAGCCAGGCAAGGTTTAACAAACTGTGCTATGAATGAAAACAAAAAACCTTGCTCTTTGTAATCGAGGTATATGCAGATCCTGTTGAGGGTCGGGCGTTGTGATTTTATGTTTGAATCGCAACTTAAGCCAAATTTAGCAAAACTGTTTAGCGGGTTCCCATACGAACACCGAAGTTGAACAACATCGACAGAGAGTTTAAGACACTGTATAAGGAAGGAAAATTAGAAAAAAAAAACACAATATTACTATGCATTATTATGTAACATGGTATCATAAAACTGGTCACTTGTCTTTATAAAGATGGAGCTCGTTCATTTTATATAGTGTAAAGTGTTCACGCCCTTCGTAAATCGTTGGATACGACTGGAATCTTATAAAAAGCTAACGACGCCAAAGTTCCGTGAAAACATCTTGTCATCTCCATATATCACATAAAGAAACTTTTACTTTCCACCCCTGTTGACAAATCGCGCGCTTTACTTATTTTACGAGGTGTTTACAGAAATACTTCCAGGGGATTTGGTTTCAAAACGAAAACCCGTTGGTTAAAGATACGCCTATTCTGAGAGGCCACTTTCTACCTAATAGATGTAATTGGTGTGACTAATCGCCGTAATAATCGTCAACCCACGTCGGGATTGTGGTCGTTATGATTATCCTCAGTAATCTCATCGGCAACACGAAGCTGATAATCACCACCACCAATTTGGTTCCATAAACAACGTCATTGTAAGTTAACAATTTATCAAAAATATGTCTGGAATAGTCTCATCTTACTGCTTGGAATATCGAATAACTAGACATGTTTTTATGTGCTAGGGAAACGCTCTGTGTGACGCCTTGATAAGTTCAGTTTGAGTAGGCCTACTACTTTAGGGTTTTTGGTAAATTATTTAAGTTTTTAACTGATAAGATTATTTTTTATTATTTCTGCCCTTTACACACAGAGACCGGACATGCATGGAGTCAAAGTGTAAGTGTCCGCACCAACTTTTACACAGATCCTTCATACTTCTTTCATACTGTTTCTCTCATAAGCGCGTACCTCTGTGTCCGCAAACGGATTACCGGGTCGGGTCGAACGTAATCTGCCCTCGTCGTTCTATGTAGCTACAATCAGCCAACCGCCTCTCCACAGTCTTGATGTTAACTTGATGGTCGACTTCTGAGAGATGCAATAGGATGTAATTAACATCTTCCGCAAACACAATAAATAATATTTAATCAATCAATCACAACAAGGAATGTTGTCGCAAGATACCGTGACGACACAGGAGAATGTTGCGTTTGACTGTCATGTTATGAAAACGCAATGTCTTGTTTTTCCAAGTGTATGTTTCGATTTGTTTGCAAGTCTTAACAAATCCATTTCATAAGGCAATTGACTCAACCAGGTAGTAGGAACCAATATCAGTTGCCAATCAGCCAATCAGCGCAGTAAAAATGGGCGTGTAAGATGAAAGTTAAAAAATATTGTTAACGATTGGTTCTACAGTGCTTTGCACCTTACGACGATAATGAATTTGTTTTAATGAGCCATAGGTTGGATTGAAACTGTATAACATAATAATACAAGACAAGTTCACAATTATTGTTAGGAGGACCAATGGTGTACGTGTTTATTTTATGAATGTTTATCTAAGTATTAACCTCTGTTGTGTAGTACATATTTTGTTACTTTATTTACTGTCCTCTTTTGTAAATCGGTTTTTTAATTGCTACCCTGTCTTTCGCTAAGAGAAGCTAGGTGGCTTCATGGCTTCACGTGTTCGCAGCCGGGGGCTGTTATTCTCAAAGCCTCGCATCTACATAATGCTGCAGTAAGATAGATTTAGACTACGATCAGGATTAATGGGGTTTCCTCCGTCAATTTAGTTTAGCATAATATGTGTATTTATTTTCGAGGAAAAGATAAAAATAACGCTCACTCACGATCAATTTTACAACACTGTTGTGAGAGAAATAAAAGCAGGAAATAAATTGTACCTCATCAACGAATAAAACCAGGACTATAAAATTCTAAAAAGTACAACAGTAGTGTTTCAATATAATATAGTGATTTCTTGTAAACTAGGCCTACGGCCGGCACTTGTGCGGTTAAGAAGAAAAAGTGAGGTGAGTTGTTAATTTAATGTTTCATTTATAAAACATCGATAGATTTTAGGAACAGAGCGGGCATTCAATATATACATGAATAGTCTAATACTAATTTTATGATGTTTTTACTTTTAGGCCTATACTTGTTCATACAAATTAAACAATAATACTGTCATAATTCATTAGAACGGCTGGTTTGAGCAGAAAATGTAATATGCTTTAGACCTACTGTGTACAAAGGAAATAACGAACTCCTGCAGGTTAGATGAGAACTGTAATTACTCATAAAAACGTCGGAAGGTAAAGTTATCGCAATATTCTAAAGCCATACATTTAATTTTGAAATCACTTAAGTCATATTTTAAAAAAGCTTATTGGAATTAAAAAAAAATGAATACCCAACACTAAAATTGGTTAAGGAATATTCTGAATATTACATTTAACAAGGTTAAATAGTAGCCATGTAACCCGGAATGTTTTCATTGGTCTACGGAATTTATATTAATTACACTCAAAGCAAACACAATGTATAGTACGTGTATTGAGCCGCACTAAGTCCTAGGCATACTACTATCGTGCAATAGTGATTCCGCTTCTTGAAGCCGCAGCGATGGCTGATCTGGTAGTGAAGTACACATACGAAAGCAAACTTAAAGAATTATTCAACCACTTGCTGGATTTGTAGTTTGTAGCTGAAGTTGAGTACGACTTTGATTGCACACATTACGTTTTAATAGTAGTATCAGTCAGCCTCTACAATTTACTTTTGACAGGAAAGAATATTATGTCACGGTCAAACAAAATGTTTACTACCAAATCGGAATAATTGCAAAAGTGGTAATACTTTGTAGTTTAGATTAACACTGAATTAACAATAAACATACATTTGTATTAGTAGAAATCAATAGTACAATGAATTCATTATTATTCGTGTTTTGCAATCATAGGAGTTGCAGAAGTTCCTATTACCATTGGCAGTTCTCGTCGTACCTCGTACGATCTACAATGAATAGAAATAGAATAGGCCCTACCTTTGTCTCGCTTACAGAGATTCTCATTCTCATTTTCCGACGTACGCACGACAAACTGTATTTCAAATAGCTACTTCATCATTGCGTACGAACAGACAGAGATCCCAAAATATACACAAAGCCGATACAGATACAAATACAGTAAATATGTATGAGTTTACATAGGTGGTTTTCAGTGTGAGCGAGTTGTGCAGTGTGATGCCAAACTCGTGTTGTTTTACAGGAGTCGGAGGGCACATGGCATCGTACGTTACACAGTTTTGTAATTTTGATTGCATAGAGTGCCTTCGTCCAGTTACCCAAATGAGGTTGGTTATCTTACATTGTTATAAAGCTGAAAGCAGTCTACCTTAGGGCTGGTCCACACAGATGTTTTAAGCATATAAGATTTAAGGTTTAACGCGTAGTCGTAAAGTTGGATCATAGGAAACACGTACTGGCGTTCACACAAGTTTTAGTTTTAAGACGTTGTTTTCATTGTTGTTTTTAAAACAACGTCTTAAAACAATGTCTTAAAAATCTGTGTGGACCAGCCTTAAGTAACCTTACCGTTGCGGTAAATAACATAAACATGTTTCATGTAAAATTATTTATTTAATTTCAATAACTCAAGGCTTTGTAAAACGTATGGTAGTAACAAATGAAGAGCATTCCTTTACACTAAAACAATCTGGGTAACTAAACAATAAGAGAACAAATTGTATGTGAATCCCACAATCTCTCTCCCCCCCCCCCCAACCCCGTTCACTCCATTTTATAGAATCAGAATAAAACTAGACTCCTGAGAAAACAGAATAATAGCCGAGCTAACTTTAGGTTGAGAGACGTCGCTTGTGATTTTGTATTGTTATGACGATCGTATTTTCCGGCACTATGGTGGGTATGCCTATAATGGATCCGTATAAAAATACTTGAATTACAAGAAATTATGGATAAAACGTGGTAATTGGAAGTATATTTGTAAAGTAGGTACCGGTACCATGTATGTTTAAGGTTTGGGTCTAACCCCGCCTTATTGTTTGTTGTACCAGGACAAAGGGTCGACAAAAAATCAAACGTGGTAAGAAAATCACGAGATCAAAAATAAAAACTTGTTGAAATAATAATAAAAACATCACTGAAGTAAAAAAAAATAACAAAGATTTGTTTCGGCGGTGTTATTCGTTAGCTCTTATACCAAAAATTCTTAGCCCAGCCAATGAGTGGCGACATTTTATAAATCCGGCCAATGGTAGCGATCCTAAGTAAAACAGTTTTAAAAAAACACCTGCTAGAAACAAAATAGTAAACCAATCCTTAACAATGCTAGACAGTTAACCTGTCTTTAGGGATGCTAGCAGGCAACTGATCGCTCACTTACAAGGAAGCAATGTAAAACAAATTATGCTTGAGTTGTGTGAATGTATGTGTTTAAATTTGTGTTGTATTAATAATTAGTTTTTGTCCATTAGTAGCTTTGATTTATTCCGTTAAATATACCTAGACTAATTACAGGCTGCAGCTTCAATTCTGTATTGTTTTAAGTTGTGCTCAGCGTTTAAATTGTATTGTAGGCTACTAATTAGTGAATGCCCACTAGTTAATTTGATTTGTATTCATTTGTTAATGTTACTATTGTAAATGTAATGATAGGCTGAAGCTTATATTCAGTAGTACCAATATGTTTCTAAGTACTCAGGTATCCGTAACAAACTTGTATTATTAAGTTAGTTATTGTCCTCTAGTTAGTCAATTTGATTCTTTGTGTATAATATTACTGTAGTTAACGATGTTATTCAGCTATATCAACAATTGATGAAGAATTGTTAGAATTTCTTACCTCATGCTCCAGGTATATTAGGCCTGAAGAAAACTATGGTTATTCTTATTTTAGGCTTATTATACAGCTCTTCGCACATCTCGGAAGAGATTTAAACCATGCAATGTATTGTGTCATGTCTATAGAAGAAATAAATAAATCTAAAAAAAAAAAATTCTGGTATACAGGCAGCAGGGCAACAGCCATGGGCAACCTTATACCTGGTTTACATTACTGACATATTACGCGGGTAGGTGAAATTTCTAGTTAATTTCCGTGTGTTTATTAACACTTGAAAGAATTGCTATGCCGGTACGTAATCTAACTCTAGTATTATCACCCGAGTTAGATTTCGTACCAGTGTGTAGCAACTTTCTAGTGTAACTCCCAGAAATTAACCACGTAATTCCATCTACCCGCGTAACATGTTAGTAATGTAAACCAGGTCTTAGAAACAACATGCTCCGTTATTCTCATGGCATTTTAAGAGCGAAGGGTACTTAAAAACTGCAGAAAGTTTTAATTTTTTAATTATATCTCAATAATGCTACTCGGAATCGAAAATCTGATTCAACCGTGCACTGTGTTTTGGTAAGCCCTACAAACGGAATAAAATATTATAACCATTAGCTTAGCCTAGTTATTTTTATTATAAAATCAATAGTTTGTAATAAAATTAATTATAAATAAAAACAATACTGAATACAATGTTAAACACATTTAGAGCATTCAGTATGTAGGGCTTACCAACCACAGTGCGCTGCTGATTCAGATTTTCGATTTCGAAGTCTACTCTTGAGATATAATTTAAAAATGAAAATGTTGCGCGGTTTTTGACGTAGAGGTAGGCCTACCTTTCGCTCTTAACACAGTAAGGTATGGCAACAACACAATTATGCTCAATTTTTGTTTTATTTGTACAAACATTATACAGAAAATGTAGAATACAGTACTTTGTTAAACATTCTTTATTATAGTGACAAGACAGTTGATAATATAGACAGATAAACCTATGGCAGGCCTATCCTTAAATAATTAAATCAGTACAGTAGGCCAACTTGGTGCCTCATTGGGCGTAAGTTAAATCCCCATTTTAATGATAGTCGACTAGCTTATTTCACTATATGTAACAATTTGTGACGATTCATTACAATAATTAACAGTTATATTATTAGTGAATTAAATGCTAGTTTGTTGATTAGTGTCAAAATGGAGATTTGAGAAATGCTTTAGTAATAATGACACAGCTTACCTACTTTTAAATAAAAAAAATTAGAACTTCCAGACATTTTTAAAATTATGTTTTGGGGTAGGTCTACACTTTATTTATCTGATTGGTTGAATATGACTGAATTCTCTTGTTTCTTTCGATCCAAACAGGCTACATCTCAGCACATCTAGGCTTACAGGTGGGTCGTTTGGTTGAATCAGTAAACTGGCATGGCTACTTAACTCTTCAAAGTAGGTTTACCACCCAAAGTCCTACCTGCAGTGTGGTTTTTTATTTTTTATGGAGTGCACTGTTACACTTTTTGAATTTGAGCATTTTTGCCAAGAAATACACCAAAAACCTACCTTTTTTATGTTTTAGTATTAAGTATTTAATGTTTATGAACAATTTTAACTATTTTTAGTCATCGAAATTATTTGGGTAGTTTATTAATATGGTCGTCTAGGTTTCCTCCAAATTTCCATTTCGCCGCCATTACAGACAATATGTTAAATGGACTGGGATTCTTTGCAAACTTCAAAATAATGGATTTGATTCGTAGTATTGATGTAATTTGAAGGTGTAATTCATTTTTAGTTTTATATGTAACCATACAACACAAAAATGAATGAAACCCTCTTCAAAATGTAAAGTTCAACTTCAAAGTATAACAGCACACTTCATAAATACCGATTTTTCTTCTATGACCAAACCTGTGATAAATATCAAAGAATATCATAGCTATATTTGTGTCTCTATTTTTTTGTGTTATTCACTGCCAGAAATGCGAGATGATCATGAATTTATATTTTATACCACTCGTAGAAGCCATTTTCACTCAAAGCAAGGCAGTGCAAGGCATGTGTAACATAAGACAAGACATCACCCACTCCATTTACAGCCTACAGGATATCTATTTAGTTCCAAATGTAAGCAAAAGATGGAAGCACAATACACTACAGTCAAGACCAACCCAATTCACCGGCAGACAAGGTAATAAATTTGAAATCAAACATTGCGTGTGTGCACACACTGGGTGTAACCAGGTTGAAGAGGTTAAGTGGGGCTATGCAGGTGTCAGTAGAACAAAATTATGCATAATATCAGAGAAAGTCTGAAGAGCATTCAAGTAGGCCTACTTAAAAGTTAAAACATAGGTAGGCTTACAGTACTTGGTTTCAATGAAAGTGCTATTTCACACAATCTCAAATTCAGGAGAATGATGAATTTTAACTTATATGCCTATTTATAGGAAAATGCTTATGAATATGTAGGCCTATGTGCTTTTACAATATTAATTTAATGTTAGTTTCGGGCAATGTGGTGCCAATGTCAAATGGGGTTGTAAATTGTTACCAAGACCTCTCACAATGTGTGTCTCAAGAAGACTTCATTTTTATAGGTTTCATCTTCAATCTCCCACAGAAGATCTGGCAAGGACACATGTTCATCTGCAATGTCAGTTAGTAGATCAAATTCGAGTGACTGCATATCTTCAATAGCAACATCATAAAGTGGCATCAGAGATATTATATCAGGTGGCGTAATTGGCTGTTTGGGTTCCTCAGCTTTCCCAAAAGATGTACCGGTAACTACTCTGTAGATATCCTCATTTGTTAGTCGTTCTCTTTTAGGGAAAAAATCTTCATAGTCATCTGTAACCATAAAAAGGATTTAAGTTCAAGTTGGGATAAACTGCTTGAATGCATGCTTTGTCCGTTGTGACCGAGCTCGAACTATGATATCATACGCCCAACAGAAGCGACGTGTTCTTGTTTGTAACTTGTAGTAGGCATGCGTGTGTGTGTAAAGAAAGAACTATTTTGAATACTTGGGAGCATGATGCACTGAATACAATGCAATTTGTTATGGTTTACTAATTGTAATGTTTGTATGGTACTTAAACATTAAAAATAAAACTACTTGTGTAGGATTGATAAAGATTAGGTTTATTGAAATAACCATGGACTGCTTCCATTGCTGGCTAGACACAAAGTGTGTTGCGTACTTCCACATCCGGTTAGTACCAACCTTTGGACACACACAAAGATACAAAATTACATTTTTAGAAGGCGCTGTGTTACAACAACAACAACTACCAAACATAACCTCTAAATACATGACATTCCCTTTACAAAGATGAGATACAAAGTAGTTTAAACACAATATATAGTTAATTATACAAAGCAAATGTTGTCATTGTGTTTAGACTGCACTTACAAGGTTTACACAGAGAAATACATGTTAAAATTGACACACATAGTCATTGAATCGAGATGGGGGTTTTTTTGCCCTCTCTGGTCTCATTCTTTGAGGCTCAGTTACACTTTGGGGTGTTGGGTGTGGAATAGATGGGATGGTTCCAGACAGATCATCACTTCTTAGATCATCTGGCGGATCTGGTGTCCTGATGGTAGGAGGGGAATTCAAAGACGGTCTCAAATCTCTGCGATTTCTGCGATAATCAGTATTGTTAGGAGTGGTAACAACGTATGATCGGGGAGACTGGTGAACATCCTTAACTAAAGCCTTCTGCCATAATCCATCACGTTTAATCAAACAGCTGTCGCCTATTTGAAGAGGAGGTAAATCACGTGCGTTACGATCGTAGTATCGTTTTTGTCTATTTTGAACTACTTTTAACTTGTCGCTGATGTTTGTACTTATCTTAGACTTCAACATTTCCGACACCGAGGGGAGTTTGGTACGAAGTCTTCTATTCATTAGTAACTGGGCAGGTGACTTGCCTATCGATTCTATTGGGGTGTTGCGATAATGAAGCAGTGATGTGTAAATGTCGGTCTGATCAACGAACGCTTTCTTAACCATATTTTTTCCAATTTGCACGGCTCGTTCGGCTGCTCCATTCGACTGCGCGTATGTGGGGCTGGACGAGATTAATACTATGTCCCACTGTTTAGCAAACTGACTGAACTCTCGACTACCAAACGGCATATTGTCGCTCATGATGGTTTCGGGAATTCCGTTGCGGGAAAATACTTCCTTAAGCTTTAGGATTGCCTCGGTGGCAGTTAAACAGGTGGTTGGGATTACCTCGAGCCATTTGGAATAAGGGTCTGTAATGATTAGGTACTTATGTCCTGTATGTTCGAAGAAATCGATTGAAATCTTTTGCCACGGTCGCGACGGGACTTCGTGTGGAATGAGAGTTTCCTTGGCGTTAGATTTGAGAAAAGTTTGGCAAGTTTCGCATTTCGCTACATAGGATTCTATGTCTTTGGTTATGCCGGGCCAGTACAAAACTGTTCTGGCTAGTGCCTTGCACTTTACAATACCCTGGTGACCTTCATGCAATGAAATTAGCATTTTGGTTCTCATCGAGGTTGGCACTATCAAACGGTCGCCTAGAAATAACAATCCGTTAGCTGCGCTTAGGTCATGACTGACTGACCAGTAGGGTCTTACCTCAGGAGGCACAGATTTGATCGTGTCTGGCCATCCACGGAAATGGTGTTGTAAAACTTGTTGTAGTACTTTATCGTTTGACGTAGCTTCCTTCGTCTCGAGTTGTTTCTGTGGACTGACTGAGAGGTGTTTACTGATTGAGTGTACGGTGAGCTTGTCTTGTAGGGCTTTAGCTTGTAACCTACTTGTTTCGGTCGACTTGCACATGTTGATGGCTTCTTGTAGAGTTATCTTCGGGTCTCTCAGCATCCGTGCTTGGAGATCAGGGTCGTTGATGCAGCATACAATCCTGTCTCGAATTAGACTATCTTGTTGGTCGAGAAATTCGCACATTTTAGCAGCGGTTCTCAGGTTTGTCAAAAATGTATCGAACGGTTCTCCATTCTGATGAAATATTTGAAAGAATTTGAAGCGTTGAACGATCACGTTTTTTTGTGGCAAACAATGTTGTTCAAATTTAGTTATTACCTTGTCGTAATTGTCCTTGTCTTCTGGTTCGTCGTACGTAAAGTTGTCAAATGTTTCTTGACCTTCTTCCCCCAACAGATTGAGGAGTATAGCAATCTTCCTGATGCTGGATTTTTCACTGAACCCTGCGGCGAGCATGTAGGTTTCGAAGTTTTTTCTCCATTTAACCCAGTCGACTGTTTCGACGTCGCGTATTCGCAGTGGTGGTGGTTGACGAAAGTTTTCCATGTTGTGTTGAACTTCACTTTTGTTTATGGATTAAAGTTTTCTTCTGACACCATGTAATGTTTGTATGGTACTTAAACATTAAAAATAAAACTACTTGTGTAGGATTGATAAAGATTAGGTTTATTGAAATAACCATGGACTGCTTCCATTGCTGGCTAGACACAAAGTGTGTTGCGTACTTCCACATCCGGTTAGTACCAACCTTTGGTGTTATGAGTAGGCCCTATATCCACAATCTTGCAAATTATTTGACACATGACAAAAATAAATTTTGCTACCCGGGTAAGCAAATTCCAGGTATTGACATCCCAACTTCAACTTGTTCGGTGACAAGATTTGTAAATTACAGGTACTCCAAATCTGATGCCCTGGCCTACCTTCAATTTCAGTAATCTCTGGGTCTGGAAAGATCTCTGGTTTGCCATTCCAATCAACTGCAGTCTTATTACCAACTTCAACTGATGTCATAGACAAATTTTTCAGTGCTGGCGTCAAACTCTTTAGCCCAGACTCGTCGCTTGTATGGCATAGTTTCTGCGAAAGAGTCTTGCTGGTATATGCAAGTGTTGGCGATTTCTGTTGGCAGCTGTATGATGGTAGTTTTTGACTCTCTTCTTTACCAGGAAGAGGTCGAGATTGCTGAAGCCTATTGCTAGCATCTCCGAGAGCACGTTTCAATGGTGTTGGCCCACCAACACTCAAACTTTTCTGCTTCAAATTTGTAGTGGCTGAAACATAAAACATTTCACAGGTAGCATATCTGGTAATTGTAGAGCACAGCGGCCCACGGTTGTTACTCACTAGTCCCAGCGATTCCTAAGGCCTCGATGACTTGAATGTATCATTGTTGTAATAACATACTGGTTTAAGGTAAATTACGGTAATAGTTCAGTGCAGCATGTCATTGTTTTACTTATGTTTTCCTGATTTCTTCATGGGTTTTCTCATGTCTAAGTGTGATTAACATTTTATTGCAATACTATAATGTGTTGTTATTGTTATGTATTTTTAATTTTTATTGTTACCTATCTATGTGCTGTTTGTTTTAGCAATTTTTTATTAAAATAGTGGGTGTCTGGGGGCATGTCGTCCCCCCGGAAAAAATAAATATGTTCGTCATGATTGGCGAAATTAGATTCCGTCGGGCATTGTATAAACTAGGGTAGGCCTATCGGTATTTATGTAGACTGTTGTGCTTCACTTTTACGGCATATCTAGGCCTAAAGTACCATTAATCAGTTGATCTACGTAAGGTGTAAGTCGTAAAGCTTATGGAGCAAGGCATAAGAGCAGGGGGGGCAAATTACTGGTCGTCCGCTCTAGTAAAAAATTTCATGCTGGCCCCTAAATCAACAAGAACTAAAAAGTAGTCATACACATATTCATTCATTAAACAAAAAACAATTTTTTTTTCTATTCCTATAGGATCACTGTATCCTATCTTATGTCAATTTATTTTTTTCTGCAAATTCACCTGAAGCCGCGTAGTTTTCCCCTTGGGAGAAATGAGCTTCCGACGGTTTGGGCTTCGCCCTGGACCCCACCTATTCCGGGCAACCTCATTATGATTTATGACTAGGGATGGGCAAATACGTTTAATAGCCTAAACGTCTAACCGTTTTTAAAACTCGCGTTTAAACGTTTTATTCGCTCTATCCCCTGCCACGAGATGAATAGAATGACCTTTGCAGTAAATTACAGAAAAGTTCCGAAACATTGGGTAAAATTACAATTTGTAGCTAGAAAAAAAGTAGTAGACTAGTAGGCTACTGCAGTACGCTCCGTTGTAATATATTTGTTTTTTATCTTATATACAAACACTTCTGTACACACGTTTTAAACAAGGCGTAAAAAGTACAAACGTTTAAAGCCGCTCCCACGTTTAAACGTCCCATCCCTAATTACGGCACATTAATGCTGGCCCCTAGAAACTTTTGCTGGTTACTGGATTATTAGGGGATTTGTCCACCCCTGATAAGAGGTTATTTAATCAATGCTAACACCGTGAGGTAGTATCCAATCAGCGACTGTGTGGTCGATTCGCACAAATAGTAACTAGTGATAGCAGAGAAGGATGGGAATCGACATCGAATGGTCACTGATTGAAGGACATGCCTTTGCTTGCCTCTCAACAACAAACTATAAATTAACCATAATTCTTGTGTGAATGTTTTTACAGCTTCAACTGTTATGGCATTTTCAAATGGTTTGCACTGAGTGCCCACTGGTGCGTCTGTTGTGTTGTTGTTCTAATTGTTACGGGCATACTGACCCTGTGGTCCAGTGCAGCCATTAGAAAAATACCATGTCTTATACAAGGCCTATAGTAGGTCCTCTCATAGGGTATTAAAGGGATAGTCAGGTGAAAAACTAAAAAATCACCAATGAGTCATAAGTGCATGAAATTCAGTTATGTGTAAAATAAAATTGATATAGGTTGCTTCAATGCAAGAAAAAAATAGTGAACATTTAGCTATTCTAATAGATTCACTTTGCCAGCTCTGCTGCATTTTTTTTCTAAAGCGTAGTAGGCCTACAGCTGTATCGGTTCTGAGCTCGCTAGTGCCTTCCCGATAGACAGAGCACTCATTGTGTAATACGAGTCCAGCCACAACACTCGGCGACTGCGGACAGTGCCGCTCGAAACAGATTGCAACTTTTCTACACATCAAGTCACAAAAAAATTAATTGCAGGGTATTTTGTAGAAGTACACGTTCATACTAAGAAGCATGTTATCGGTAGAGAAACAATGCACATTGAAACTCCTGATCGATTTTTGATAAGTGCCCTATTTTAGCGGTGGTTTTACTATCTTGGGGCAACATATTTTTATATGGGAATTACCATGAGAAAAGTTGCTCGGTGCTACTTGGTAGCAACAAGCCAAAAAATCGCGTTTTCTTTAATTTTTTAGCCACCTGCTTTTAAAGTATGGCATTTTTCAGTCATGTTTTCCATATTTGAGCGTGGACATATACAAATGGTAGTTTTTTAGAACAAGCCCTCGGTCCCTAGGCATTACTAGGCTAGGGCCTAGTAGGCCCTAGCCTAGGAAGGGAGGTAGGCTAGGTAGGCCTACCTAGGTCAAAACATAATGAGAACCAGAGTAGGCCTAGCTTTCGCAGGCCTAAATTGCACTATATATAGATTCCCACTTAGTAAATCTTGGGGGGAGGGTTGCCTCTGCCACCGGGCTAGGCTAGGCCTGTAAGGCCCAGCCGTAGAAGAGAGCTTTACTACTACTAGGCCTGGCCTAGGCCTACTTGCTAGGCTAGGCCTAGGCCCTACTAGGGCCTACCGATTGGCGGCAAGCCTGACGCAGACCTAGGGCTAGGCAGTGGTCTAGGCCTCCAATGAGAGGCGTTACAACACTAAAGCTAAACTTAACCCAGCCTAAGTCTAGGCTTCTGCCTAAAACTTATATATTTGCTCTAGGCCCTACATCACGCGTGTACCTGGTACGCCCAGAGAATTAGCAGAACTAACTGACGTTGCTTGTCTGGAATTATATTTCTGAGTAGTAGATTGGCGAGAGCCAAACAAGTCGAAGATTGACTCTTGCATGACGACTGTAATAAACTTTAAAGATGCACAGTAGTGTTCTCTCGGTAACTTTTAAATGTAACGTTTGCCTTTGAATTGAAGTTTGAATCGTTTTGTGTACAACTTTGCTTGTCACACTCAGCTCAGTAGTGCCAGCATCAAACTACAATTTCCCCAACTCAGGAAACATACGCAGTTACAACACCACTAGGTTTCAAGCACCAACAACAACAACAACAACCGGGCGCCATCTTCGATTTTGTGCTAGGTTGTTGGCAACAGTCACCACCACGGGGCAAGTGCAATGGCGGCAGCAAAAGGCCCTGTGAGCATGAGTTCTCTCTATGTAGAGTTAAATCGTTTTGGACAGAATGGGGAATTCGAACGAGCATTGAAAGCAGCTAATAGAAGTAAGCGTATAGGCCTCGGATTCAAGGAATCCTATTAGGGCTCTAGCAGATGGGTTTTATTTAATTGTTGACTGGGCTGTCAATATGCCTAGCCTAGCCTAGGCCTAGGCCCATATGGCAGGCATCCCAACGCCCAAAGTCCGTCAATCCTCCAGCGGATAAATCCAGGCGATTTTTAACGTTGCCCTTGACCTCATTGTAGTTACGGTGTTAGCATGATGTTAGGCCTAGGCCTAGTAAAGTTATGATCAATTCCTTCGGTTGTTCCACCATCAGGGGCGGATACAGGGGGGGGGGGCGGGGGGGGGCGCATGACCAGTGGTGTATTCCTAAAATATAAGGTGCCTTGGGCGATCGAATTTACGTACGGCGGGGGGGGGGGGGGGGGGTGTTATTTAAGTGGGTGGAAAAGGATGTTACAGAAATTGAACAGGGTTAAAGAACTTGAGGGGACGTTTTTGAGCAAAAATTCAGAGGCCATATACATGTATTTAGAATTCTCTTTTGAATTTATCGATGTTAATTAGCCCCATAGTGTAGTCTGTCAGAACAATGAAATCGTCGTTTTTAATTATCCACAAGGGGTCATAACAACTATCAAATTTGATACCTGCAACAAAAACCTATTTCTTCTGTCCATCGTTTTGAAGCTATGTATATTTGGTCATGTTTATTTTTGCTGCTTCAATTATATAAGATGTTTTTATTTACGCCTGGTTGTTCTTTGTTTAGCAATGTAGGACCTCGTTCGTGTATGTATTGTAATGATATAATATGGGCTGTTGGCTGTTAAAAAGCACCTGGGCTAGCCCAGCCTCCAAATAAAAGTGCCTAGGCGGCGCCCAGGCCCACCCAGGCTCGAATACACCACTGCCCATGACCCCGAAAAAATGGAAAGTTTGAATAATTATTATTTTGGAGTCGTTACCGAACTTTAGTTGCCATGCTTTGTGTAACTAATCGAGCCTGTATCCGCCTCTGCCGACGTATGCGCATGCCATACTCAGGTTCTCTTACAAATCGCTACTATGTGTCAAATTACGTGATTTTCGAATGGTAGCCCGTTAAACTTACGTAATTATCTCAAAATCTGTAGTATGTCTCGCAGGTATGTTTATATGTGATTAAACAAGATCTAATTGAAATTAATTGGCAAGAATCAAATTAAATGAATATACTCTGGTTCTCTAACAAATCGCTATCCAGTGTGTGACATTAGGTAATTTTCCACAGACAGCCCGTTTAACTTCTGTAATTATCTCAATATCTGTGGTATGTCACGCACGTTTGTTTGTATACCCTTAAAGGAGATGTAAATGAGATTATATTTAAAGGAATCAAATTGAATGCATATTCTCAGGTTCACTTACAAATCGATACTTAGTGTGAAATTACGTTATTTCCGAATGACACCCCTGAAACTTCCATAATTATCTCAAAATCAAAAAAAAAAAATATTGCGTGTGTTGTTCGTTTATACGTCAACCTTAGTGACAACTATGTTATTGCTTCACCCAAAATGTGACAATGTCAGTATTGACTGAAGTAAAGTATGTTTTGAAAATGTGATTGATCAAAAAAAACATAATGTACATTACTCCCCAAAACTTGTATATAAAGCATGCACTTAAGCCCCCCCACCCCTATAATAATTGGCAATCGCCTTCCATGAAACCGCCCCCCCCATAAATCAAGGCTAGATCCGCCCCTGTCCACCATGACGCGTTTCAGAAGGCCTAGGCCCTAGGCCTATGATTGACGAGTTGCGAATGCGAGACGGTCACAAGTCCCAACTTTTGCGTTCACGTTGCCGTTTCCGACACGGTGTAGGCCTACGCCAAAGATATTAAAAATAGAACATACTAGGGCCTAGGCCTATAGCTCTAGAACTACTTAGAAAATAGAGGAATAGGCCTAGGTCCTATTACAATAAATGCATGCTTAGAATAGTTAGGCCTAGGGCCTACTCAGCAGTGTTGGAAAGTAGCGCGCTACCAGTAGCATTCTACTATTCTTCAGTAGCGGGTTGGTAGCGCGCTACTTTAAAAAACGTGGTAGCGTAGGCCCTAGCGAGTAGCATGCTGCATTTTTCAAGTAGCGTTAGCGGAAATTGCCGCTTCTTTATTTTCCTTCCCTGGCTCAAGTTTTCTGAACACTTACTGACCGTCACCTAACATACTAAACTCATAAAACCTACCCCAACTTGACATGGGCGTAAATATCTTCGTGGGTCAATGGTTGATGAGTATACTTCGGACGGCCGACTACGGTCGGGCGGATGGTCTCAAGTTTGAACGTTTTCTATTTATTTTACTATGTCTGTTTACCTTCTAGATTAATTAGTTAATATTTACAGATATATAACTATTCTAACGCACTGCTTTTGTGTACTAGGTTGATCTTTCTTCTACACAGTCATCAATAATAAATTACTATAATATGAGCATAAACTTTGTTGCATACAGTTATTTTTTTAATAGTGGGATACTCCCAGAAACTTGAAACCACAGTGTTTATTTGGTTTGTAGCTTTGCGTGAGATGTCATACTTGTTGTTTTTGAAAAGTAGCGCGCTACTTTAAAAAAAAGTAGCGTGAACGGTAGCGCGCTACTTCTTAAGCAAAAGTAGCGGTAGCGTTAGCATGCTACTGTACTTTAAAACAGTAGCGTTTACAACACTGCTACTCAGTGGTACATTTTGACAGTACTTTTGGTACCTATAAAATATAATTATTACAGATGAATTGAATGTGAAAAGTCAAAACCCAGGCTTACATAGGGTATGTTACAAAAGCTGTTGAAATTAATTGCGGTAAAACTTGCGCACAGCTGATCCGGTGCTCTACTCACTTTTTTCACTTTTTTTCGTTCAAAACCACCAAAGTTGCGTTATCAGCTGTTCTCAAGAATACCCAAATTGCTAGAAGCATGCTTGGCCCGTACTGAAACCTATTGAATGTGCTTTACCAAGCGTTCCATAACGTTATTCCTGAGTAGGCCTATATTCAACAGTTGCATATGGGTCATTCCATATGAAATCAACACAGCAAAGTGCAAAAATTGACCTTACCCCTTCCGATTTTCTTAAATATTTCCACATCTGCTCAGAAACCTAAAAAACTAATATATTTTTAATTTTATCGTCCTACCTATTACGGTTCTCGAGTTACGGGCCGCCCAAAAACTCAAAATTGGGCGCGCCGCCCCGCGGCTTGCATTGTTCAAAAATGTTTAACTTCTGTACCGTTCAACTTAGAAAGCTGATTTTTTTTTATATTATGCCCCAGGTTTTTAGTTGAGCATTTCCAACAAATGGTGGTTTTAAGCAGCATTTTAAAAATGCTCTATAGACAGACCTAACCTTGAGCCTAACCTAAGTGTAAAATTGCACCAAAATCATATGTTTGCTTGTATTAAAGCCTAGTGTATTTAATTGATTTGACTTGTGTCACTATCAACTTTTTCAATTTTACTTCAGTTTTTGAGAACTAATGTAGAGGGCGTGGCAAAACGACCTTGCGCCTAAACAGCCATGCCAATGCTTGAGGTGTTACGTAAGTATATCGTGCTTATAGATACTTCAACGTGCTGGAGAATGCCAGGGGCAAAGCATTTTCAACAAGTTACGAAATGCACGTATAAAAACAAAAGACTGTCAATATTATTCACAGCTTGCTGGATTTTGACAAGTTCCTATGAACTTCTTGAAATTCTTGAACTCTCATTAGCCAGGTGATTATTCCAAAGAGCTTACGCACGAACAAGCTCTTGATTTTCATCGCTATCGACTCGACCAATAATCTAACTATCTATCTAAGTTACATGATCGCAGTGCTGGGCCTTCAAAAGATGACTGGTGCTAATGATTTGCCATGTTTTGTAGGAATGAGCCTATAAGAGATGTTATGTCATAATCTATTGTTTAGCTAATTGGTTTTCCATTTACAGTTCTCAGTCAGTCGTCTGAAGAACTAAAAGCGTTTCACTGCAAATTAGTTTGCCTTATTCAGCTTTCAAGATTCAATGATGCCTTAAAAGCCATTTCAAACCAACCCAAACTATCTATGTAAGTACATTTTTATGTTTAGCAGAAATTTACAATGTCTATTAACAATAGGTATGCCTAGGCCTAGGCTAATGTGCCTGACTTTGCATTATGTTTGGATTTTGTGGAGGTATACATGAAATGGATTTAAATCTTCACCTTACGACACTAGGAACGTAATTTAAATGTTTTAAAACTAAATCATTTTACTTCTAGGCTATTACGGTTCAAAGTTTTCAATTTTCTGTTTCTCGCAGTTTTATTTTATTTTCAAATGGCCTGTGATGTCAAAATCCTATAATTTAATCACTGTTTTGATTGAATTGCCAATGCCAAAAATACAGTGCCTCACTGTAGCCTACTTGGGCGGTAGTAAGTACTAGCATATTTCGTATGTGTGTTGTTGAACAAACATTAAAAAGCTCTGTAAACGGTGCATTTAAATTGGTGTAGGCCTATGGTGTACCACCTAGCATGGTACAAACACACACAATGGTACAGGTGTTGCAAATATCTTTGTGAGATGAGTCGTAAAGACTGTGACAGATGGATCTACCTCTGCCACATCTAATGCTTCTGATGCACTATCAGTAGCCTGTGTAGCACTAGCAGCAAATTTATAAATACTAAAGGCGCTTTCATAGCAACACGGCAACACGTTTTTTCCGGAACCGCAAGTCAGCTGACCAATCAGGGCAGGCCCGACAAGTTTCTGATTGGTTCACGTGATCTGCCGGTCCGGAAAAAACGTGTTGCCGTGTTGCTATGAAAGCGCCTTAACCCTAGTAGGCCTAATTGTATTGGTTTTAAAATTGGTTGAATATTATTCCTATAGGCTTAGGATTATACCTTCTGTTTTATAATGCATCTCTTAATGTATTTATATACCTATTACCTACCTAACTATAATTAATGTTTTCTTTAGCGATATAACATTTGAGAAAGCTTACTGCCAATATCGCCTCAATCAACCTCATGACGCGCTCAAGACTGTTCTTTCGGCGCCATCTCTCTCCCCTAAACTTAAGGAATTGAAGGCGCAGATATTGTACCGACTAGAAGAGTATAATGAATGTTTCGATGTTTACCGAGACCTAATAAAGAACAGTGATGATGATTACGAAGATGAAAGAGAAACAAATTTCTCTGCTGTTATGGCACATCTGTGTATTGAAGGCTCTGTAAGTATTCCCTTACCGGTACTAGAAACAAGTGACTTGGCTACCACCAATAGTTCTAAAACCCTGAGAAATATTACTAACCAATAACCATGTATGTAGGCATGTCACAAGAGTGCTTCGAACCATTGTAATACTGACAACCTGCAATAATTAGGCTAGCCTATCAAGCGAGCTGAGTCCGGACTTTTTTAATACGGATCGATATCAGTAGGCTAATCCTGTCTAATATCAAACCACACTGAAATTTAAGCTTTAGGTTAGGGGTCTTATATTTTTTTGTTAATAAGACAACTACCTTATTAATTGCACATTTCCATAAACTTGCATTGGCTGTTATTCTGGTCTCAGCTCAGTGGACCTGATAATCATAGTCACTATGTTTATTCCATCACTTCTTGTCTTAGGAATAAGGAGGCCTAAACAGTGACTTTGGAGTCATCCTAGCAACGAGTATTCAATAAATTCAAAGTTGTTCTGAATCGGTCTTGTTGACTCTGGCATTTGTCCGCAGGTTTTCGCACTGTCCAATAACCGATTCACGTATTTCATACGTATTTAAAAGTATCGATCTTTGATTGGTTATCGTTCACTCGTTGATGGTGTTCAGAGCCTACAGGGTTGGCTTATTAGCTTTAAAGTTTAAATTGAAGTCCCCCACTGAAAATCAGTCTTGTTACTGAGTGGGTAGACTGTGATATGAATTCATTATTTTTTATTTATTTATATGAATGTCCCATCCATGTGTAATGAAGGCCTATTTTAAGTGTGTATTTGCACTAACATAACATGTTTACGTTTGCACGTTGTTTTTGCTATTTTTCACATGCCCTCTTGGCAGTAATTAATCTCTATCTACAAAGTCAGTCATTGAGTGTAGACTAATTCATTAGGCTAGTTAACCAAACAAAAACCACAATGATTATTATAATATGTGAACTTTTTAATAGATGCAATAGGCCTACATACATGCAATATTTTTTCCACTGTGTTATTAATATTATTGATCATTGTATTTTTTCTATCAGACTAGAGAGATTCCACAGCTTCGAGAACATACGTATGAGCTGTCGTATAACAGTGCCTGCCAGCTGATTGGAAAGTGCCAGCATCTCGATGCTGAGCGCAAGTTAAAAGCCACTGAGAAGCTCTGTAGAGAATCTCTAGAAGAGGATGGAACTGCTGATGATGACATTGAAAATGAACTGGGGATTATTAAGTATGTGTTATGTTTTGCAAGGCCTTCTTTTGTAGGCCTACCTTCAAATAATTCATCATACTGATGACACGTTGTAGAGTTGCGGTAGTTCTTAGTAGGACTGTGCTAGCAATGGTGTGGCAATATAGGTTGCCTGCCTGAACCGGGCACCTACTTTTGTTTTATGCAGTTTAATAGTGTCAGTGCTCTAGTGACTAGGCCTAGTGTGTGTGTGTGCGTGTGTATAATGCAATGAGCCTAAATCACGAACATCAGGATATAACTTATAGCTGCCAAAAGTAGATGTTGCTAAACATGGTACAGTATGTGTTAAAAGTTCAGTCAACCCATCTGCTTGCTCATCATTATCCATTCCTGTTTCCTGTTCATGTTCTCTACATTTCTTATAAAGTTACCTGCTCTCCTGTCCTGTGCAGGTCTCTGCTTACTGTCGACTTCCACCTTCTCTGTTGTGTTCCTTTGCACCACCTTCTTTCTTACCATTAGTGTCATACGTACATTGTTCTCGGCAGTCTATCTACTCCCATCCTTTTCATGTGTCCAAGATTGGAACACAGAGTTAAGAACTTTAGTCTTGTATCATAGGTGGATATAGGCCTACAGGCCTATACACGCATGAAAATATTTAAAATATAATATTGCTTTGATAACAAAATTAATAACTTAAGTTTGATCAAGCTAAAATAAAAATATAATCTATCTACCAATCTAGCCTAATGTAGGCCTAGCCTATGTTTTTGTTTATATATATATCTGCTCCCTGTGTCCAACAATGGTGAGTGGTGACTGGTCACAATGAATTGGTGGACTGCATTAAGCTATAAGATGTTTTTTCTGTTTTATTTGTTTAACTGTAAAAAAAGTTATGTAAAAAGAAAAACCCAGATGTGTAAGTGGAAATGCTTGCCGTGCGTGCTAGTGAACATTGGTTAAAGAGTTTATTTTGTTTCAGAGTGCAGCTCGCTTACTGTTTGCACAGACAGGGGCGTGAAAAAGAGGCACAGTCTATTTACACCGCAGCTCTGAAACGCAAACCAGATGACATTGGTCTTGTTGCCATAACGAGTAACAATCTGGTTTCTCTTAACAAGGACCAAAATGTCTTTGACTCTAAAAAAAAAATCAAAAGTGCTACGTTAGACAGTCTCGAGCATAAGCTCACTTCGCGACAACGGAAAACCATTGCCGTAAACCATTGTTTGTTGACCATGCATACCAATCAAGGAGAGCACTGCGAACAACTTTGTAAAAGATTGGCAACGACCTATCCAGAAACGTCTACTGAGGCAGTTCTTATCCATGCAGTCCAGCTTGCGAAGGACGGAAAGGTCACTGAAGCGGCTTCAATTCTCAAAAGAAAATCCCAAGAAGACAAAGCAAACGAACTACCTTTGAAATTGGCTGCAATTCAATTACTTCTGGTCAATGGTGAACGGAAAGAAGCCTGTCATATGCTAGAGAGTCTAGGCGATGCAATGTTCAAACCCGGTATTGTCAGTGCACTAGTGACACTTTACCTGGCGGAAGGGAATCGAGATTCAGCATCGAAGATTCTGAAAGATGCTGTAGATTGGTACCGTAAAAATAAAGAAAGTGGGGATTTGAGCACATTGTGGCGCCAGGCTGCCGATTTCCATCTGCGAGGAGGTGAGCCGTTGGTAGCCGCCAAGAGTCTTGAGGAGTTGTTACGACTTAACCCAGGGGATAAGAAAACTCTTGCTCAGTTGGTTATAGCTTATGCTCAATATGATTCGGCAAAAGCACAAACAGTCAGTAAGCAATTGCCTCCACTGGACTTCACAAACAGCACGGACGTCGATGCTCTTGAAACCTCCAATTGGATGATGGGCAGTAAAATCATCAAGAAGAATGTTAAAATAGAGCCTTCACCAAGCCCTAAACCAGGGTAAGTTACGCCTATTCTATTTTCCAAATATCGTCTTGACGAGCACTTTCTGTGAGAAGCATTTTTAAATGAAATATCTGATAGTCCTAGGCTACTAGATATTGCTTCTGCACTTTTGAATTTTAATTGTAGCCTAGCATTAATGTTTTCAATGATTTTTCCTCAGAATTATAATCAATTACAGTTAATTACAGTTAATAGGCCTACTAATATGTCTACACTGAGTTATTTGTCTCTGTCAATACATACCGGTACATAGTAAGTAACTTGAAGAATGTTTTGAGCACTTTGAAATGCATTCTACTATAATATTGTAGCTAGGCCTACCGGTACTGTCCATGCCCTAAATTTAATCCATTGCAGAATATTTTTCGACTTTCATTGTCAATATAGATTCGTTGGCAATACCAAACGGCAAACACTGTAGAAACTCACAAGCACTTTTATTTTCAAAGGCACTTTGACAGTTGAACAAGAAAAGCAAATTTAGCATATTTACAACTGACATCCTCTATATTACGACTGAACCGGCCATCTGCAAATTATGTAATTTTGAACCCCAAGACAGAGCACACCTTTTAAGGTGTGCCACACTTCAGAGTGACATTGACACCCTGCCCAAAGATATGGGCAGGTCAGAAAAGGAAGCCATTTTATATTAAATAGCGAGGAAGAAGAATGGCTGAGGAAGCCGCGCTCTCTGCATAGGGGAAAAAAACATTACCAATTCAATTTTACGTTGTGTCTAGAACAGTTAGACTTACCAGTAGGTGTAGCCTATATATGTAGGGCCTATACCAGTATTCTCAATTTAATAGAGCTGTGCGAGTCTCGAAATTTCGAGACGAGATCTAGATAAAAATTGTGCTCGTGTATCGCTCGACTTGCTCAAACACCTGCTCGAAAATTCGAGTCTCGAGCGGGCTCGAGAGGGCTAGGCCTAGGCCCACTCCCAACACGGTAACACCCTGTTTCTCCCTTAGAAGTTCTTCAATTAATAAGTGGCTGCGCTAGCATCGGGGCTAGACTGGGACTACTTGATCGACTTGCCGGTATCGAAAGTTACTACTTTATCGACTTTAGGCGGGAATTTCAAACATCGCGAAATGCGTTTGGAAATTTGCAGTCTCCAATTCTAGCGCGAGCGTAGATGGAATTTTTTGTTTAAAAAAAAAAATATCGCGTTATACTCGGGCCTTTATGGTACTAGGAAGGTAATAAGAAAAGTCTGTTTTAATCTTGAATCTCGCTCGATATTCAAGAAAATTTTTGGTTCGCTCGATCTCGAATCTCGCTTGAGATTCAAGAATATCTTCTGAATCTTGCTCGATCTCGCTCGACTTGAAAAATCCCTGCTCGCACAGCCCTACAATTTAAACTAAATCTCTACTCATTGTTGTACTTTATCATGCTTTATGTCAAATTGCAGCACTCCTGGAGATGAACTAATTCAGAAAAGGAAGACAAAACGCAAGCGTAAGGGTAAACTACCCAAGTATTATGACTCCAGCGTGTTACCGGATCCAGAGCGCTGGTTGCCACGCCATGAACGTACGGGCTACCGCAAGAAGAAGGATCGGCGGGTAAAGGAAGTAATGAAAGGAACCCAAGGAGGGGCCATGGGAGCAAGCGACCAATTGTAAGATTTGTTTTATGTTCTCGTAATTAACCTCAGCATGTATGTAAGGTTACATCAGTAACACACACACACATTGTGCACCATACTCGTCTCTGTCTCGATTTCCAGTTGAAGATGATTCCTTATAGTCATCTCATAGATAGAGGTGTTTGAAATGGTTTTATTTAAAAAACAAAATTGTTTTATTCTTAACCAAAATGTGGTGTTATTTCGGTGTTATTTTTATAATGGAAATGGAGAAATCAGGAAGTTTCAAAGCAACGGAAATTTTCACTCGCTTCACACCGCTTTATTTTAAGCAACGTTATCTACCAGCAACGCTGCAAACCACTTTTCCATCGGCCAAAATGTGGTTGGTAAACAGTTTCAGACTAAACTGTTAAACCAACTTAGGGTCAACAGTAGTAATTATTATGTAAAATATGCAATTTTTACTGTAAATAGTTAAAAATGCTGAAAATGGTGTTATTTCGCTATTTCAACACTCAATTCGCGTTATTAAAATAATATGGTGTTATTTCGCGATTTGATTCCTTATCCTTCATGGCCAACATGCCAACATCTGTCAAAAAAAAAGTTCTTACACCACAAATAATGAATTTCGTTTTATCGCGGATTCCGAAAAACAAACGTCTCTACTCATAGAGTCTTATGACTGTTTTAAGCCTGACCTCAATGCCCAATATACCGAATACGGCATTAGAATTTCGTCTTGACGTGCTATATGCCTAAAGATACCAAAAAATTGCAAGTTGTACGATAAGCGCAATGAAAAAATAATTCCTTCCTAATTAATTTCAAACTTGCTTCAAATGTTTTATGATACTGGTGCTATCTTAAACTTACTTTATTTTAGGGATGTCAATACCCGGAATTTTGTGTACCCGGTTCAGGTACCCACGCTACCCGGGTAGCAAAATTAATTTTTATTATCATGGGCTTCATGGGTGTCAAATAATTTGCAAAATTGTGGATATGCTCATAGCATTGGTAAACCATGACATTTGAATTGCCATTTAAGTGGGGGTGGGGGTGCATTAATTTATGGTAGGAGTAGGATGCCTGGCCTCGATTAGAAAATATGAAAAGTGAAACATGGGGAATCCCATGGAAGCTATTATACCTTGTACTTAAACACGGGAGCCGAAGTTTGGGTGAAAAGATGCGGAAGTTCGTGGAAGTTGGCAGAACCTAATAACTACCTAAATAAGAAGATATACACAGCCCATTGTTGGATCTAGACCACAGCCTACTACTGCATGGTATATCTTCCATTCCAATGTTAAATGCTTTGAGTTTGACAGAAGAAAAACCTGAAACATCCCATGTTTGCAGCTAGGTAGCGGTAGTGCAGATGGGAACACATTCATTAACATAAAATATAGTCCTCCCAACAAAACTATTCTCATGCTTTCATCACAGGCCATGTCCAGAATGGCAACTTAACTTGTCATTCCTCTGTGTGCTTGATGGAAGATTGCGTCGGATTGTTCTCAGTTCGGGAGTTGGCCAACTTGTCCGATGTTGATAAATGGTAATTCTCTCATTTGTGTAAGTTGCTATTAATAATATTACACGATGAATATTTTTAAAAATTAAATACAAACATAAGTTTGTAATAACAAGACCAATAAGTCAAGAGAAGTGATAATTAAAAATAGATCCCGGGCACCCAGCCATTCACAGCTTTCGATACCAAGAAATGGCGGAAACGCCGGTGTTTAAACGGCTTTATTTCATAAAACTAAAGTAGGACGGACTATACCTTTACAGTTTAGACCTACCTCTAGAACACGGTGGAATATTAAAATAAATACTAGCTGCGAGTAGTTACTCTATGGATCATACAGTAAAGTGTGAATTTTTATACATTTTGACAGGCTTTCAATAAAAATAAAAGACTACCAATGTTGCTCACAGCTTGCTGGATTTTGATAGTTCCTGTGAACTTCTTCGAATTCTCGAACTCTCATTGGGTACACAACAAGGTCTACTTGATCTCCACCTATCGGAGGCTTGTCAAACTCCCGAGTTCGACGACCCTCCGCCAGGCGGAGATCAATTAGATTTCAACGTTAGCGATTAAAGTTACATGATTGCAGTGCGGGAGCTGCTAATTTCGTAGTGCGCCATCTTAGTATTTGGCAATAGTGCGCGCATGAACACAGGCAGTAAACCATCTGCGCAAGTTTACTTCGAGGCCTCAGGGGCTATGACGAAAGCATGAGAATAGTTTCGTTGGGAGGACTGTACAAGCTATTCATGCATGTAGAATGTTTTATATTATTATGAATGGTTTATTCTTGTCACCACAAAATTAACAAAATATACATTATAGTAGAGGAGCAAAAGGTATCTCGTGCGCCTTTCGTGAAAGAGTATTGCGGTAAACGGTATTCTGTTACGGCATACCATACGAGTATTTTGCACCTACCTGGCAGATCCTGGCACGCTGCAGAGGGCGCCAGGAGCGTCGTGACGTCATAGACACGTTTTAATTAATTACTTTTGAACGGTTTATGTCACAGAAAATATCAAGATAACAATTTTATGATGTCTAACTAGATGAGAATTTATAACCTATCTGCCACATTCTGGCGGGCTGCAGAGGGCGCCAGGAGCGTCGTGACGTCATATACACGTTTGAACTAATAACGTTTGAACGGTTCATGTCACAGAAAATATGTGGGGTACAATTCTTCTAAAAAATACTATACGAGTACTTTGCACCTACCTGGCACATCCTGGCACGCTGAAAAGGGCGCCAGGAGCGTCATGACGTCATAAACACGTTTTAATTAATAACGTTTGAACGGTTCATGTCACAGAAAATGTCAAGGAAACAATTCTATTAAGAAATACTAGCTGAGTATTTTGCATCTACTTGGCACATCGTGGCACGCTGCAGAGGGCGCCAGGAGCGTCGTGACGTCATACACTTTTTCATTAATAACTTTTGAACGGTTCATATCACAGAAAATATCAAGACAACAATTTTATAGAGAATTTAAATACAAATCGATTAATATGTACCAATAGGGTAATCATGTAATATTTAAGGGAGAAATTGCTAACAAATAATAATAATTAGATGTGTATATGAAATGCAGGGCATCCCTCATCGTAATATCTATTTATTACTATTTCGGAGTAATAATTGTATCACTGTGAAGGACTTAATAATCGTAGTCATCCCAACATACCCATGAATATCTGTTGTTTAACAATAATAATAATTATTATTATTGTATACTAGTTACTATTCATAGACTGATTAGTAAAACTCACGTTTGCTAGAAGTTCTCTTCATTTTCATCATCATCGTCTTCATCCTCATCTCCCGTGTTGTCGGTATTCAAGCACTCTTGTTCCTCGTCTTCAGTAGAGCAGCCACAAAGCTCGGTGCACCTCATGATATTTGCTTTGCAGCTGCATCTTGACGCACACCTTGATTTTAAGCAGTTGCATTTAACTAGTTGAATGACGGCAGCCGGTGCAGGTTTGAGGGTTGTCATGACTGCCACATACTCGTTGCTCTCAAGTAGCCATCCGTAGTCTTCGGGTAATAAGTTGATAGGGTTGGCAACCTGGTCATTATGCCACACCCAGCATTGATGGTGAGCACCTAGTATGGCTTGGAGATATGCGGCTTTGCTGGGTGGAAGCTTTTGGTGGGTGCTTGGCAAGACTTTTTGTGACACATACGCCATCGAAAGTCAGACACTGATCTCAGTTTAGTGAATGGACAGTACAGTTTGCAAACAAACTTCTCTAGACCACTTATCACGGAGTCTTTTAGAGCAACAGTTAACCTAGTTCTTTAAATGCTGAAAATATTTCATAGTCGGATTCTTCCACACACCAGCACTTGTGAGGATCTGGCCAAACTTCTTGTCATGCGCATTGACAACAGTTATAGTGAGTTTTCAGAGGTCCACGTGGTATTTGATAGATATGACATTCCTGTTTCATTAAAATCGGCTACTCGAAAGACTTGCAAGGAGGAAAAGCTGCTGTAGCTTATCGCATTACAGACAACACGCCAATCGGGCACTTGAGCATGTCACAACTACTTGGTCACACCAAAACCAAGTATGAGCTGACAGAATATTTTTCACAGAAGATAATTCGAGCCTCACAGGCCATGGAGCGACAACCAGTTGTCGCATGGAGTAACAAGACTATTAGTACAAAAACACTTCTATCACACTTAAATAGTGAACAGGAAGAAACCGATACTAAGATGTTGCTTCATGCATTAGATGCGACAAAACGAGGAGCTACTCAAATATCTATTTTTTCCCCAGATACAGATGTCCTTATCCTGGTACTGCGACGTTACACCGATCTCTGTAAAAATACTGTGTTCATTACAGGTAAAGGGGGAAATAATAGAAGGATAGCACTTGGGTCACTATACACACTTGGGCACAATCAAGTTTCAGGACTAACTGGATTTCACGCTTTCAGTGGTTCCGACAACACTGGGGGATTTTCAGGAAAGGGGAAGCTTTCGTGCTGGAAAGTTTTCAGAGAATCCGACTATGAAATATTTTCAGCATTTAAAGAACTAGGTTTAACTGTTGCTCTAAAAGACTCCGTGATAAGTGGTCTAGAGAAGTTTGTTTGCAAACTGTACTGTCCATTCACTAAACTGAGATCAGTGTCTGACCTTCGATGGCGCATGTTTCACAAAAAGTCTTGCCAAGCACCCACCAAAAGCTTCCACCCAGCAAAGCCGCATATCTCCAAGCCATACTAGGTGCTCACCATCAATGCTGGGTGTGGCATAATGACCAGGTTGCCAACCCTATCAACTTATTACCCGAAGACTACGGATGGCTACTTGAGAGCAACGAGTATGTGGCAGTCATGACAACCCTCAAACCTGCACCGGCTGCCGTCATTCAACTAGTTAAATGCAACTGCTTAAAATCAAGGTGTGCGTCAAGATGCAGCTGCAAAGCAAATATCATGAGGTGCACCGAGCTTTGTGGCTGCTCTACTGAAGACGAGGAACAAGAGTGCTTGAATACCGACAACACGGGAGATGAGGATGAAGACGATGATGATGAAGATGAAGAGAACTTCTAGCAAACGTGAGTTTTACTAATCAGTCTATGAATAGTAACTAGTATACAATAATTATAATTATTATTATTGTTAAGCAACAGATACCCATGGGTATGTTGGGATGACTACGATTATTAAGTCCTTCACAGTGATACAATTATAACTCCGAAATAGTAATAAATAGATATTACGATGAGGGATGCCCTGCATTTCATATACACATCTAATTATTATTATTTGTTAGCAATTTCTCCCTTAAATATTACATGATTATCCTCATGGTACATATTAATCGATTTGTATTTAAATTCTCTATATTATTGTCTTCTTGATATTTTCTGTGATATGAACCGTTCAAAAGTTATTAATGAAAAAGTGTATGACGTCACGACGCTCCTGGCGCCCTCTGCAGCGTGCCACGATGTGCCAAGTAGATGCAAAATACTCAGCTAGTATTTCTTAATAGAATTGTTTCCTTGACATTTTCTGTGACATGAACCGTTCAAACGTTATTAATTAAAACGTGTTTATGACGTCATGACGCTCCTGGCGCCCTTTTCAGCGTGCCAGGATGTGCCAGGTAGGTGCAAAATACTCGTATAGTATTTTATAGAAGAATTGTACCCCACATATTTTCTGTGACATGAACCGTTCAAACGTTATTAGTTCAAACGTGTATATGACGTCACGACGCTCCTGGCGCCCTCTGCAGCCCGCCAGAATGTGGCAGATAGGTTATAAATTCTCATCTAGTATGACATTATAAAATTGTCCTCTTGATATTTTCTGTGACATAAACCGTTCAAAAGTAATTAATTAAAACGTGTCTATGACGTCACGACGCTCCTGGCGCCCTCTGCAGCGTGCCTGGATCTGCCAGGTAGGTGCAAAATACTCGTATGGTATGCCGTAACAGAATACCGTTTACCGCAATACTCTTTCACGAAAGGCGCACGAGAACTTAAATGTTACCTTTTGCTCCTCTACTATTACATGCAAACCATGAAGCCCAGTGAGTAAAAAAAAGTTTACTTAAAAACGGTACCAAGTGCATGTCAAGCGCACTTGTTACTGTATAGACCACAGCCCGCAGCCGTGATGTTAATTGTACGTATACCCTTCTGTCGACAATGATATAACCTCCAAATAATCCGTTTTAATCATTTTTATGATTTTTAATATGTTTAAAGGGACTTCCCATATTCAATATATAGGGCCTAAAATATAATATTTAATTTACACCTTAAATGATTATTATTCACAGCCAAAGACATATTTATTATTTACGACTAAATATAACTTGGGTTTTGCATTCGAGCGCCATGTTCGTTTCACGGCATGTAGAGACCGAGTATTCTTAAACACTTCCGAAATTTGTGTGGAAAGATGTGAAAACGTTTCAAGATTTACGATTTTAAAGAATCGATGTTCAGGATAATTTGTATCTTCCTTTCCACAGTGACATCACCAAGATGACACCCAAGGCAACCCCCGTTCCCCAGAGCAGTCCTGCCCCAGAGGGCTTAGGTCCACGACAGCAACAGCGCAAGGTCCAGCAAAAGAAGAAAAAGAAGGGCAATCGGTAGACCCTTTTTTTATATTTTTTTTTATACCTTTATGCACTTATATATGGTAGGCCTATCTATCTACATTAATAACTTGATGTAAAGATGAATTGTAGCCAGTTATTTAAACTGCAATGTTGTTGAAGGTTTGCAAAGAACATCTTGTCTGTTAAAAGTGTATTGGATTGTTTCACATTAAATGAAAATAAATAGGTGATTGAAAAAGCCTTTTGATTAAAACCATAACAAAAGCATCATTCCCCTGGCATTTACAGGTTGTCCTAATAAACTCAAATGATTGTGGACCTTAAGCACATGAAAGTAGGTAATTAAGGTATTGTATTCGCAATTGCAGAGCTTAAATAATAAATATGCTTCCTAGCGGGAAAACTCGTCCCTAGAGCCAAGGAATACTATTTACCAACATATCGCGCTTGTCTATAGCTTGAGCGGATTGGATGATATCGGACTTGTTTGTTAACAAAGACCACCGCAAGTATTGACGTAATGATAATTCGTCCTTAAGATAGCAAATACACACCAAGAATTACCTACTTAGGCCATGTCTCCATGCTTGGTAGTCATCCAAAATCTAAATAGTTGCCCAAACAACACAACAATGAAAGTAGTCTCTAATGAAGGGGGCAGTGGAGCTGTGATTGTCTGGCAGTGAGTTAGGTCCGAATTCACCAAACTTTTTAATCGGCAGATTTACTAATCTTGGATTAGTTACCATGGTTTTCAACGAACGTTACATACAAAATGCATGGTGGCTTCTACCGGGCGCCATTTTTGATCTCCGATTAACAGAAAATTGCCGGAATTTTCGTAAAACTGGCCCTAATATTTAGTCCATACTTTTAGATGATCTCATTATGGATGGGTAGTGCATCACATCAATGTCTTCCTAATTAAAAAAAAAATCAAACATTAGGCATACGTACTTGGCAAAACTTCGAAAGATGCTGGCTGCTATACCTTGTAGGATAAGAATAGAAATTACTATAGAAACCCATGAGGCAGATTTTTTCAAATCTGTAATTTTTTATTCCAAAGTCGCCTGAAAAATATTGATGGATACGTAGTTGCATGCCCACTAATTTCCTTTGTAATTTGCATTGAATTGGATAAGATTTGTTATTTTATTTGAATATGTTTAAGTAAGCGTTGTCAGTTGCCATGCATCTCATAAAATGCTTGTTTGTAAATTGTTTTTAGTTGTTTTTTAATGAAAAATCTACTATCACAGATTGTGGATTTTTAATTGGTTTGGAACTACTAATTCGAACTAATTAATTTGGAATCTAATTGAATGCTATGGAATAAGGATAGGATGAAAACATTCAGCAATAAATAAGTTGTGTAACTTAATAGTTCATACTTACAATACCTTATTTTATTATCCATAAATAGCTTTGCACTCAAATAGCATTAATTTATACATTTAGCCACTGTGGAACAGGGAACTGTCCTTAGTTCCCAATATTAGCATAACTTGGATAGGAATACAATTTTTTAAGTTCTGAACTTTTTTTATATAGTTCCATTTTTTTATAGTGGAAGTTAGAACTGTTGAATTTCCCACTCTAGCCTATATTATGGAATTTCAAGTAATTAGTTACTAATTAGCTATATATCCCCAAGGTTGTAGTATTTGCAAAAAAATACTGAACAATGATCATACTCGTTCATATAAGTAACTCACATGGAAAGCAATGTGCTTAGATGTGCTAGCTTCAACAATGAATTAATCTACAGTGTAATTTCATTAATCTTCAATAATTATATTTATATTGGTTAATTAATGATTGATGATCTGAAAACACAATATTTGTGTCATACTCATACCCCATTTGTTTCCACAAAAATGAGTTTGTTTAATGCTTGGCTAAGTAACTTGTAATGTTAATATCAAAATCAAAAGTGTGTACTACAAATTACAAAATAAAGACAGTTCCCTATTACCATGTGCCCAACAAAAACATACCACACAAAATAACATTAATATACCACTTAAATTAAAATGTATTTGCAAGTAAAACTTGTATAAATATTAATTTAATTTTCTTCGTATATTTGCACCATGTCATTGAAATACTACATTATGGTGCGTTCAGACTTATGCAAAAAAACTTCACATGCTATATTTATGAGAGGTCTCGGGAGCTGTAGCAAAATGGCCGACCTCATTCAGGTTGTGCACCATTTCAACTTGGTTCAACACACATTGAGCAGCCACATTTCAATGCCTTAAAACAAAATTATGAAGTATTAAGTGGCATGATCAAAAAGATGAGGGTCCCGGCGTTTTTCACATTTTTTAAAAGGGCGAGTTTGGCAAGTTCTTTGATTCCAAACTTAAAAAACAAAGGGCTCTGCTGTCTGCATGACAATAGTAGACAGGAATAAGACACAAAAATGCTTTCATGAACAAAAGGGTTTCAAATGCATTCCAGAAAAGAAAAGTTTTAAACTGCCCAGTGTCTTCCAACCTCATGCACGTGCAAGAAATTTGCGGCATCGAAATTCTCTCTGGTGAGTAAATGTCGAACGAAACACCTGCCCCTGCCCTCCCAAGCGCCTGCAATACAATACCAGTATACCAGTAATACGTGCAACTCGCCACGCACCATTTAACACGTAATGTGACGCATATACATCTAAATGAGCCATAATGCTTCACAACAAAAATATCCAGAATAAAACATACAAATATTTTCAGTTTACTAATACGAACATATAAAGTTGTTTACAAAACAAACATTTGTGACAGTGACTAGAAATTAATATGCTAAATGAAAATACATATACTATAATGAAGTATAAACACTAGATGTTTAATTATTGTCTATGTCATATGGGGTTGAAGGGGTTTTGATGGCAGATATCTGCATTTACAACTTGTCAAATTTGTAAAATGAAATGAATTATGTATTACTATACAGGTAACCAACATTTTCTATTATACTTAAATATACTCTAATTTCATATAGGCAATAGTCTTATTAACTATGCCACATCACATTATTTGGTACCAGTTACTAATTTCAGTAATGTGTACCTTAAAAATCAACGACTAAATCTAAACAATCTTAACGCACACAGCTCCTAGTCTCTCCATCCCTAGTCTCAGTGGAATTAAAAACCCATTTGATTGTCATACATTCACTTTTCTCACTACCAGCACTCCTCAACCTTTAAATTTTATTAACAAATATAAATATTAAATATTGTTGTGTTAATTTAATATAGGTATCTCGCTTCCATACTAGTGTCAGTAAAGGTACGTTTAGTGTTCAGCATTTGGAGCGATGCGGAAGATGTGCCAACTATCTGGTAGATAGTTTTGAGTGGTGCTGCCACAAGTACGGCCAACTAGTTACGTTCAACCCGTAATTCAATACAGTTTGTTGACAAATGGCTGGTAGGTTATTTGCTATAGATGCACTAGTAAAATGGGTAGTGAGGATATCTGTCAATACTGTGCACGAGGTGTTGAACTGGTGAACGAGCCACAGGCTATCAAAATACACGAAAACCATAAGAGATAAAAGGTTGTTACTTAATATGGTAAAACTCCACAAACTAACAGCTGCTAGAAGCCTACTATTATCTTTGAAGGTTATATTATATTACATATAATTATAGGGCCTATATACATTACAAAATGTGGAAACATGTTTTGAAGTGTCATTCAATGTGGTACTATATATGCAGCAATTTTGCATTGCCACAATAATAATTCATAATAAAGTTCCCAGTCCACTTCTCTCATCCTTGCTTGAAAGAAATTACACAAATCACGAGATATGCAAGAGGGCAACGCTCTGCAGTGAACACTTGGTTGCTTGCATCACACCTTCCGCATCACGTCAAACAGTAAACACAGTTTAAATGAGCTTAGTATAATAAGTATCGGCTCATTACCATACATACATAGCAATATTATCAATTACTAAATGTTTATGGATGCCTTTCCATGATTTGAGCACATGATGGAGAGATACATGTTAATTTTCAATTAGCCTAGCATATATAGATAACCTTAAATATGAAAAACTCAGCAAAGGGGCAAACTTATTTCGAATATCCGTAATTATGTTACGAGTGTTTTTTGCTATTTAAAGGATTTTTCATAAAAGCTGCTGGGACATTATATAGGACAGGTAGGTCTGAAAGAAATCAATAAAATACTGAGTATGCATAACATTACAATTCATATTCAGTTACATTCCTATTATTGTTATTGGTAAACAGTAAACAAGAATAAATTACTAGGAAATCGCTGTGTGACGCGTTGATAAGCAAGCGCGTCCATATCTACGAACTTTCTGGCGAAAGGTTTTCAAAGCTAACAATTAACAACAATTCAAGAATGCACAATGCAAACATGTTTCTAATTTTTATAGCTATTATACTTCCCGACATTGTTGAATGCAGTGCAATGTGCGTTGCTAAGAATTTTCGTTGTCATTTCGTATAGTTTTCAACACGGTCCGCCACCGTTACTAACACTTACTGACAGCAATAGAATGTAATTTCTGCCTCTAATACATATCAGATCACGTGTAAATTAGTATATTCGTGACCGAACAAAAATTAAAAATTTACTATAATATAACCACCTCACATTTTGCCATTACTGTGTTTCAGAAAAATATTGAGTAACTTTTGTGTAATTTTGCCAATACTTATCAGATGGCCATAAAATTAACATATTCATGATCGTAAAAATCTTTATAAAAATATGGCTATCTGACATTTTGCTGCCATTTTGTTACAATCTATGGTGTAACTTGGTAACTTTTCGAACGATTTTGCCACAAAACTACACATCTTCAATCCACATCGAGGCTTGTGGATGGTCCAAATTTCAAGTTGATCGAACTTTCCGTTCAACCGCCATCAACAGAACTAAAAAAAAAAAAAAAAGGAGTGCCATATGCTCAAAAGTCTAATGGAGACGCTTCCTTAATTATAAAAGACAGACCAATGCAGTTTATTAATTTTTCCTGTACTTTATAATGGCTTGTGATGAACTATTGTGAAAATGGATCAAGTTCACTAGTGCAAATTTATTACTATATTATGCATTACAATTTGGTGTCTATCGACGTACTCGACACTTGACAACTAGGTCATATAACATTGGAAGGCAACTTTATTACCAGCATGGTTTTAATATTGGCGCTACTCTTTACTCTGTATAGCGCAAGTCTTAATATCTAGGCTGTTAACAATCTTAAATAAAAACGTACCAATTAAATCAAAACTAGCAGGCAGGGCATTCGAAACACAAATACAACGTTAATGTAGGCCTACTGTCCGTAATCAAAGTGTACAATACCCATCCATAGTTTTGACAATACACAATTAGTATCACCACTGAAAATTCATTAAAAAGTCTGTACATCTTGGAGCTGTTAGAAATTGTGCAAAAGTACATTTAACTTATTTAAAATAACTCATAATTACAATTAGATTAAAGGGGTCCACACTGGAAAGCATTTTAATGACTACAGTTTGGATGACACAAGTTTGTATTAGGCCTACCAAAAATAGAAATTATGAATTGCACTGCAGTCAATCACATAAATGGCCATATCCTCTATTGGAAGTGGGACCCCATCAGTTTGAATTACTATAATATTGTACATAATTGCCAATTGGAATTGGTTTGTGTGTCAAACAACTAGGTAACTCATTACTGGGACGGATGGAAAACCCAACAGCTTGCCTTCAAGATAACAATGTAAGCTCGGAACTCAAAGAAAAAGAAATTATGTACAATCCTCCAACAGTGCATACAAGCATTACTTGTAAATAATGTGCATACACTGACTGACTAATCTAGAACCCTCTCAATATTCCTCGAGTGAAAACGTTTGTGTTAGGCCGAAACTGTTTCGACGTTTTGTATTGTACATAATACGTAAATTGATAATCTTATTCATTTTCTTAGGGGTATGCAGATAGTACTTTTGAGGTTTGGGTCACGTTTGCGTAGTAAAAATAACTTCGGGTATCGCCCGGGTCGGGTTTGGTTAACAAAATAAATACAAATAAATAAAAAAAATGAGGGATGGGATGTTTGACAAATTTGCCATTTTCTGACATGTCTTAAAAACTCAAAAATGTATTATTACTATGCCCCCCCCCCCCCCCCCCCCCACATCACACAACTTGTGAGATGCAATGCAACAGGTTGACCAAAAACAACCGGACAAGCAAACATTGATCTTTATAATATTTGTCAATTGTCAGAGATGGCAAATATTATTAACGATCCTTTAAAAAAGTTACTAGTTGGGACTTTTTTGGGTACCTACTTAAAAAAAAAGAACGAAAATGCTTGGTTTTAGTAATTTAAAAACCTGACTTTTGGGTATGTACAACTACCCAAAACTACTTGGTTATAAGTGTTTAAGGCCCAGTATTATGAACTTCAGATAAATATTTAGTAAGCTAAGCTACTAACTTCTTCTTTTCCTATGCCTGCATTGTTGGCCTACTGGGCCATCATGCGCTTTCTGGTTTTCCTCATAGCTCATGCCAGGTGGAAGGGCATCTACTTCGTCATTAAGACTTGGACACGTCATCAGATACTCTCTGTTCTGTTCCTCCCTCCCACATAGACTGCACATACTGCTCTTAGTGATTCCTATTCGATGCAGGTGCTTTCCAAGCAGATTGTGTCCTGTTTGAAGTCTGAACTGTGCAGTAGCTGTTAGTATACATATTTCCATACTTCTCGAAATTTCCAGTAGTTATTTTTTGCCATGCTTTACCTTTCCCTTTATCAATCCACTCTTTTTGCCTTCTCCTCTTGGTTGCTGCACCAAGATGTGCCTTTACGATGAATGTGCTACTAAACTAACTTGTTTTCACCATGGCAAACAGGTTTCCCATTGGTTGTTGCCATAGTGAAAACAAGTTAGTAGCCTTCTAAATATGTATGCCAAATTCATAATAATGGGTCTAATTATTTTTTTGCTTTTTGGTTTTAGTCCCAGGCCAGGCTGCTTACACATTACTTTCAGTTCCTTGATAATCATCATGCCCTAGGTTATGACTACCTGACAGCTATTTATTTTATTTGGTAGGAAAAGAGCCATGCATTGCATGTGAACATAATCTTAAACAGCAAATAATGTACCCACCTGCATTCTGAAAAGAGTAAACTGCAAGTTGTAGTAAATGTTATGAAAATAACTGATAAGGTGTCAGCCACTAGAATGTTGATCGTTGACTCAGTTTATGTCGCCTACTTGCTACAAAATGTATATTATAGTTGCATTTTACAGTTACTGAATTGAGCAGGCTACTAGTATACTGGAAGCAGAAAACCCCTTTTAAGTTGATTTGTTGCCATGTACATATTTCAAATCAAGGATGATCCCAAATGCAATAAAAACAGTTTTTTTCTAAATTTGGAAACAGATTCATCACTATGTGACTAGCATGCCTACAGCTGGATCTTTCCCAGTTTGTGTGTGTGCTTATATTGGCCAAAATGAAAATCCACATCTATTTAGTATTTACACAACAAATAAACAAAACCAAATTTGTTTATGGACTACAACCATGGGCAGTACAGTAGCCCCATTATTAATCTGCCAACAATGGCTGCACTTGAAGAAACCATCCACTCTAAAGATAAGATAATGAACAAAATTACCATTTGGGTACAAAGCAATTAATTGAGAAACACAACAAACAGGCTTTCAATTTCATTCATTTTGTTTTCAAGTACATATTTATATTTTTATAACAAACTTTATAAGTTGAGTTACTGTACCTCGTATGTGTAACGATATAGGAAATATAGATCTGTTTTCAACTTCTTTGTTGTCATGGCTGCAGTGAAGTATTATTAATATGCATAAAAAACGATGCATAAAATATGTAGTAAAAACTGTGCTGCCACAAGCATTACTGATCAAGTGGTAGACTACATAATATTATGTATATTTTATTTAGACCCTCTTCTAGGAAGTTTCCTATCAAGTGAGATTTTCAAAAACCAATCTGTGTGAGGAAGAATGCTGACAGTGAGTTTGGTAAGAGAAGTAAGACAATGTAAATAGTAAATACCGTAGTAGAATCCATTGCATAGGACACTCATTCTTACGACGACAGTATGTATAAATTACTACGCACGCATCTCCATGGCGGTCTGGATGGCAGACATTATTGGCTGATCTTTGCTGGAGGGGTCTGGCACTTGCTCTGAAACCAGGAAAGTATTTACTATGGATTGCTTGACGCTATTGATTTCATGGATCAATATGCAATACGTATATGGTAAAACATTCTGATTACTGCTATCGATATTTATTTTGGTATTGAATACTGTATGTGTAGGCCTATATCGATCAATATTTGAAAATGTGGTTGGGGTAGTGGTAGTGGTACTAGTGGGAGAAGCAATAAAGAAGAAGAGATTGAAGAAGAAAACGACAGGCCTGGCAAGACAATGTCGTTCACATACAAAAATCAGCTTCTCCAGTTGTTTTTTTTGCCAATATACTACTGTAGTACATAATATTGCAGGTAAAAGTGTCAGATATTAATGATACTGGTGGGTTGAGTGTGCTTGCTTTCTGGCATGCCAAAAGCAGCGACATGGTGATGAAAATAAGTGTCAGGGCAAAACAACTAATTTCATCAATAGAATTGAATATTGGAGAACATTGTAATCATTGATATTGATTTTGAAATTGATTAGATGGATTCATTAACGATTTAAGATTTTCAATTTTCAACCTATATTTTCATTTTTCAATAACATGTCTCTCTGTTATCTTATTCTTCCTCATGATTGGCAAGCTGGCAAATGGATTTTTCAAAGAGGAAGCTTATTAAAAAAACAGTCACAAACTATTGTTATTTGTTAACACCTTTGAACAAAAATATACATTTCCACATGCCTACCTTAATTTTGTAAAGCAGCAAACAGGTTAAGGTACTCAATTCCCTCCAAGAATCCCCTCCCACGCATCATCCTTTTGGCGTGCTTCCAATTTCTTCTTTTCTGTAAAGAACAAATGAGGGAGAAAGAAATTAAGAAGGCTCCTCTACCATTGTCAGTAGGCCTAGGCAGGTGTGGGAACATTCAAAAATTAATTTAATTTAAATATTTTACACGTAGTAAAAGGTTGGAACAGACAAAAACAGTGAGGAGTAGGGACGTATAATGTGGAACGAAGTAGGAATGGAAATTATGTTAAATACTAAATAGACTTCCATTCCTCGATGCAGAGGAAAAACAAATTCATGAAGTTGAAGATGTTGTGTCAGGCCAGGCTAGGCAGCAAGTAAGACATCACCTGAGTAACTGGACCCAATATGAAATAGGATAAGAAGCTGCCATATTTTTGCAATTGGCTGCCGCTGGCTTTTTGCGCATTGGCTGTCTCCCACTCAAGCTCCACCCTTTGCTTGCTAGTGTAGTACGACAACTTACAAAAAAGCAAATGAAATCTTGATATTTCACACGTGTTTGAGACATCGTGTCTATGCTGTGGGTTCAAGTGTAAATTGTCCAACTTTACTTTTTACGTTATTAAATCGTTCTTTATGGCGGGATTTTCAAATTATAGTAAATTTCACGGTTTTTACAATAATAGTAGAAAATCCGCCAATTTGGCCGTTAATCCTCATGTCCGCGAGGCACCCTAAAAATCCGCAAAAGAGGATAAACTCCGCAAAAACGGCAACCCTGAAGTAGCGTAATTATGTCTACCCACTACTCTTTAAATTATATATAAAATAACTAACCCTCTGATTAGTTGCGGCCTTCGGAGTAGATAGAAACACAAAAAGATATATACAAAACGTCGAGACGGTTTCGGCCTGACGTGGCCTTGATCACCCGACGAAGGTGGAGGAAAGACTGGGTCGGAAGTCTCTATTGTCACGTGACTTCCGGTATGGTCGAGACTACCTCACTTCCGGTTGACATAGAGAACTTCCGGTAAACTTAAATTATACGTGCTAATTCTACTATTTACACTATTTACACTATCTATACTATTTATACTATTTACTAAGGCTGGGCATCGATGTAAATCGACAACATCGACATCGACGGCAAATAATCGATGTCGAATCGCGATGTCGGAATATTTTCGACATCGATATCGAAACGAAAATAATCGACATCGTTTTTTTTAAATTGATAATTAATCAATTATTAATAAAAAAAACTTTGTCACCTGTTAAATGTAGGGATAACGAGGGTTAAGCATTTCACTAACCGGTTAATCGAACCGGTTTTTACTTTTTAATCAGTTAATAACGGCAACAAAACTCAGTTTTCGTCTGCAACGGGAGATAACTGACCTAGGCCTAGGCTAGGCCTTCTAGGCCTACGTGACGGCCATGCTATGCCATGCTATGCCAGCTTATTTTTGTCGTCATAAACACAATTGTGGATATTGATTTCAATTTATTTTAACGCAATATCCGATTGTAGAGGCTTATTCAAGTCGTTTTTCATTAATCCGTTCTTGATTACTTGCTGCGAAGTGAACTGTCAACAGGCGGCCGCTTGCATTCACTGTCTATCGCGATCTCGCTTCCACTCACGCGTCCTGCGACTAGCGCTTTCTCTCTCTCACGGCGGCCGATAGCAGCCGACACGGCGAACTACTTCGTCGCGTCTCGCTCAGACCATTGTTCTCTCGCTCTTTCTCGTTCGGCCGCATCTGTTTTCACTTGTCGAGTGCCGGCCTGAACCAAGGGATGGCTCGCGCTTTAGTACGCGCGATCTGCAAATACTTAGGGGGGGGGGGGGGGCGGCTTGAGAGTGTGCGGTATTCTTTGATACGGGTCAGTTTGGACTAAAAGCGGCCGTGGACGAATAACTATGCCGCCCCATTTCTCGCGTGAATTGACAATTGATTAGTTATTTAATTAATTGACGAAAAAATCGATTAAAACCAAAAAAAATCGATGTCGAAAATCGTCACCGACATCGATTATTAATCGATTAATCGATGTCGACGCCCAGCCTTACTATTTACAGGTCACTGTTGGTATGTGGAGTTGGGAAGAGAGGGATGAGCTTACCGCAGGTTTAGGTTAGGAGGGATTCTGGAGTTAGTAATCCACTGGTAAGCTAGCTCCCATCTCCGTAACTCCATGTCTGTACAGTTGCTAGGCAGGGACCTCACAACTGTTGCTTTGTAGCAGTCGTTGAACGGTTTGTCGTGGTCACCGGCATGTTTGGCTACTGGCTTATCAACTTTCTTTGACCTTGTGTCATGTCTATGCCCATTAATCCTTGTCTCGACGTTTTGTATATATCTTTTTGTGTTTCTATCTACTCCGAAGGCCGCAACTACTACCAGGTAAGCTGTTGGTTCCTTCCTATCCTTCCCCCCAAGCTCAAACCAGCCGTTAGGCAAACTTACACATATTCACATAACCCTCTGATTACAAACTTGTTAAAACATAATATTTACCCCTGGCTTGGTTTAGAAGAACTTTCTCTGCCTCACGCTCCTGCTTGGCAGTTTTAAGCCGCACGCCCAGCGCCCCAGTGACCAGGCGCCTTGCGAGTGCGGGACACGTCTCTGGCCGAGCTCTGTAAGGACGTAGAAACTCGGACGAGCGGCGAGCCTTCACTCGGGACTCTGCTGTGGCCTCGTGTAATGGACGCGTTTTCACAAAAGGGTGGTCCGTGGACAAAACATCTGCAGCTGTTGACATTTGTCATTAAAAAGTAACAGTTAAAATTGAACCTTACTGTAGGCCTTCATACACTCAATGTGTAATAGTAATAAAGTGTTTTCCAAACCACAATTACATTTAAAAATAGGCCTACAAACCCCAAGAGCCACATGTATAGAGCTCCTTCTAGCAGAGCAAGAAAGAATCAAGTATAGTATTCCTTTAACTAAACATTTAAAAATGTAATAACTAAAGTTGTCGTACAACCACTTCGGTAATGCTTTCGTCATCGATCAATGACGTGTTTACGGTCTCGGCCAACCCGAGCAGGTATGTGAATTAGTCACGGCCGCTGGTTGGCTGCTGTCAACTACCCGTGACGGAAGCATTACCGAAGTTGTTGTACGACAACTATAGCACGCACACATTAAATTTAATCTGAATATCATTTTACCTGGGCTGTTTCATTTTATATAAATGATTTACACTAGATTATAGTATTTAGGCACTATCTATCAAAGTTACACTAGATTATACTAATTATTATTATTATTATTATTATTATTATTATTATTATTATTATTATTATTATTATTATTATTATTATTATTATTATTATTATTATTATTATTATTATTATTATTATTATTAGGGATGTCAACGATTACGATTAAATCGATTCGATTAATCGATTATTAATCGAAAACGATTAATCGATTATAAAAAAAAAAATCGATTTTAAATTTTCGCGCTTTTTTAAATTTAGTTCTCAAGATCTGCCGCCTATTCGAGCGCGAGCGCTAGCGCTAGCATCGCTATTGCTCAGTTTCATTTACAGTAGGCCTAAGAACAGCAACAGCATAACTTTGCGTCATAATTTGAGCCGAATTTCCAGACATATTTTGAATAGCTGTGTCTAGTTGCCTACCCTAGACCCAGCATTCGACGCCTATGATCTATAAAAATACGAGTTGTTATGTTTCCTCACAAATAACAACAGAAGTAAGGTTAGAAAAGTCGCTACGATTTTTAGTTCACATCACGTAAATTTTAATTACGCTGCACATGAAAATAATAATATTACGACGCATATTCAGCATACTTAATTACTTATTGGATCAAAAAAAACGGGAAGTGAATAACTATAGCCCTTCAGGCCTAACTAGGACAGAAATTATCGTCGAAATCTTGGACAGAACATAACAAAAATACTCCGTGACGTAAAATATATCGATAGTCGAAAAGAAGTCGAATTGCGAACTCGTGGCTTGCGCGGGCAATTCAAACTAACCGAAACCAGACCGAAGTTTGGAAGAAACTTGCTACTATACCGACATTTAACAAAACGATTAAAATCGATTAATAATCGATTATGGAGGTGAAAGTGAATTCGATTATCGATTATAATAATTTAATCGTTTGACATCCCTAATTATTATCATTAGGGCTTACACCTATTATTATTTTATTTTCATTTTTCATCTAACGACGTACTCGACAACTAGGTCATACGAGGTCGGCCTTTTAGTCGCCTCTTACTCAAGACAGAAAATTTTGAGTCACAATAACTGGCTTTATAACTAGAGCTGTTTGAAAATGGTTTATTGTTTATTTTTTAACCAAGTGTTGTATGTTTTCCATGTTAGTCATCAATCATATTCTAGGTCTAGGATGATATGAATGTACATACCAACAATGGAGCTGCTGAATACACCTAAGGCATGAGTATCATCCACCCATTTAATTTCGAAGCCTTTGTCTTTGTACGGTGAAAATATGTTGACTAAATCCTGAGTTTTGAATTCTGGTGAAAAGTTGTATAACTCAAGAACGTGGGAGTACTCGTCATTTGGTTGGAATTCCGTGCGAGTAGAAAAGGCCTTGTAGTCCGAACGTGGAGATTTGATGGCCACTTTGCCAACTTTACTCGTAAGCTGCAAAAATAAAATGGTATCAAATGTGATGCACATGTCGATAGCCAAAGCATAGGAGCCATTTCTATGGTACAACCATTTTCTATCAGCATAGAGAGCGTTGGGAGCGGTCCGGCCAAAAGTTACTGAATATTGAATAGGCTACACCTAAGGCATGAGCATCATCTAGCCATTTGTTTTTGAGCATTTCTAATTCTAATTGAATTTATAATTCGTTGTTAAAACTTTGACTTATTTGGAACCAATAGATACAACTAGTGCACTGCCTCTTTTAAGAGGAATTCAGTGACTTCTAGCAGGCAGTGCTTAGTGGCTGGAATGCTCGCAGCACAGTAGTGTAGGCATTTGTTATATGCCATTCGACAAGATACAAAATACAAATTGCAATAGATTCCGTGGTTAGCGGCTGATGTAACAAGTTCAAAGAAGGGAAATGCGGACATGGAGAGAACATTGTTGTGTGCGAGTCCTTGTGGTGGCGAGTCATTGTAATGATAATTTTGATTAGAGACAAATAAGATAGTTGATGAAAGCACTAAGCACTAAACACTAAACAAACAACCTTCTATATACGTACATCTTTGTTTATTCTAGATATGTAGCCTGTGTTAAAAATTAAAATTGCAAATATTAGTAGTAAATACAAAATAGGGTACCGGTACTATTATGTACTATATTTGTTTTATTGTACAGTACTGACTGTAGGGTATTCATAGCAGACATATAAACTCATTTTTTTTTTTTTTTAGCAAACAAATGTGTCACAAGTGAACTACATAGGCTCCAAGATTGATAAGATAAGGAGCTCAAAGATAAGGAAGGAACTTGGAGTGGAGAGTCTAAACTTTAAGCTGGGAAAAGAAAGATTGCGGTGGTTTGGCCACATGAAAAGAATGCAGGAAGACAGGATCCCGAAAATTGAGTTTGAGAAAGAAGCAGGGAAAAAGAAAAGAAAGAGGGGAAGACCAAGACTGAGGTGGGAAGAAGTGATAGCAATGGATGTGGAAAGAAGAAATGCAACTTGGGAAGGGGTCAATCAGGAATGATGGTGTGAAGATAGAAAAATATGGACAGAATTTGTAGAAAGAGCAGAGGAAGAAGAAAGTGAAGAGGAGGAGCCGGAGGAAGTTAACATGACGAGGGAAGCGTCAGGCATGGCCAGCCGGCTTCGATGTACCTAGGGGCCAGAATATGATGGGATTAATTTCCTATCCCCTACCCGACTTCATTGTTGGACACAGGGAGCAGATATAAAAAAAAAAAATATTATGTGCTTTGTGGGATTTCTCTCTGCAAATAAACAATTGAAACAAAAACCCCTACACTAACCCTTTCCTGCTAGATTTCATAAAACATCATTCACCTTCATCAAAAGCTCTCGTAGGATTTTGTCTGCAGCTCGCCCTTTTCTCAACTAAAACCTTCTTTCCTTGTATGAGCTTCAGAAACCAATACCATATAAAGTGTCAGTGTCACCACCCCCGCCACACAAATAGCTGACAGTCAACCCTTTTTTTGCTATCTCCTTTTCTTTTCGAGCAAATAATTCCGGAAGGGCTTTGCCCTCATCCGTCCCCACCCCCACCAACCTTTAAACCCCCAGTTCATTCATACCTTCCAAATTCACCCATGCTGGGTATTCAACTTGGAATAGCTTGTTTTACAGTTATCTTCTAGCATCAGCTCAATTGACATGGTTTCATTTCCCTGTTTTACTGTGTTTGCATGTTGACAGTGTTGTGACTGTCAGTATTCAATTAGGCCTACATTACAGTTTAACATTTATGGTGATTGCTGATTACTGAACACCGATTGAACTTGTTTTTGAGATTGTATTGATTATTGAATAATGAATAATTGAATAGGTAATTAAGCGAGCCAAGCGAGCGTCCCCATTTGACCTTTATGGCACTTTGTTCTGTTTTTTGTTTGATTTTTTTGTTTTTATGTCATTTCTACTCAGGGTGGATGATTTTTTTGATTTTTATTAAAAAAATCAAAAATCATGATTTTTTTGATTAAAATCAGATTTTTTTGATTAAAATCGATTTCTTGATTTAAATCAGATTTTTTTGATTTTTTTCGATTTAAATCAGATTTCACAAAAGGGATAATCAACTGGTAAATTGCAATTGCCAACAAACAATACTAATTGACAGGAAATAAACAAATACATTTTCATTTTTAATATAATATGCGATTGTGGTCTTCGAGGGAAATTGAAAATGAGATATATGCCTAGTTATGCTGGTAATTTTTGTTGTTGATTTAAATCAATGATTTTTATTAAAAAAATCATTTGATTTAAATCTGATTTAAATCAACGATTTAAATCAATTGATTTAAATCAATTCCACTCTGTTTCTACTGCTGTCGATAACTGAATTAGTAACGGTGGCGGACCGCGGCGAAAACACTAGACAAAATGACAACGAAAAATCTTAGCAACGCACATTGCACTGCATTCAACAATGTCGGGAAGTAATTCTGCAAGCTGAGCTTGGCTTATCATGGAATTCTACAGTCAGGTCGTAGACTCTACAACAAGCTTCCAGATGAGATCAAAGACTCCCCAGATATACGTCCATTCAAACGCAAAATAACCATGTTTCTGAAAGCGGAGCAGTATTATGATGTAGTTGAGTTCACCGGTCAAGGAACTAAGCTATGAGCCATACAATGACTTCAAGGCCTATACGACCTTATGATGTAATATTTAACTCATCTTGACAATGTACATACAATCTTGTATTGTGGTTATACAGCTAAGAAATGATATGAAATGGAAAGTTGGACATTACGACATGGACAACACGGTGAAAACTGTTTCAAATAATTATTTCATACATTATAAGTAAATTTGTAATTGTATAAATATTATGTGTCCTAATAAATAAATAAATAAATAAATAAATAAATAAATAAATAAATAAATAAATAAATAAATAAATAAATAAATAAATAAATAAATAAATAAATAAATAAATAAATAAATAAATAAATAAATAAATAAAGAAATAAATAAATAAATGAATAAATAAATAAATAAATAAATAAATACCTAAATAAATAAATAAATAAATAAATAAATAAATAAATAAATAAATAAATAAATAAATAAATAGCCTAAATAAATAAATAATAGCTATGGAAATTAGAAAAATGTTTGCAATGCGCATTCTTGCATTGTTGTTTATTGTTGATTTTATTAGATTTGAGATCTTTTCGCCAGAAAGTTCGTAGATATGGAGGCGCTCGCTTATAAACGCGTCAAACAGAGCGTTTTCCTAGTACTAGGCTTAAGGGGCATTTTATTTTAGAGAATACTGTAATTGATACTTTAATTACTAACTAGTTTGATTTTCGAGAAACATAATATACCGTAGTAAACTAGTATACCAGTACACAACACATATACCACGCATCATTCCTAGTAGGCTACTTGCCTCAAGTGTGCTGGGTCTACCACGTCAATAGTACTCGCCAGGGTTGTGCCAACGTTCGAAATTCAAACTCGAACTCTGAGAACGATCGGTGCGGGTTCGTATGGTTTAATTTGAGTTCGAGTTCGTAAACATCAAAGTTCGTCTTGGAAATTCGAACTTCCTGCGCCACATTGAAACTCTACTATCGGCCGTCATGTGCGCTCTAAGCGCTGTCGGCCTATCGATGTATCACTGACTCAAGGTCGAGCTTGAATGAGAGCAGTGCAGTGCAGCCAACGTCGTTCATGTAGACCTACTTTTTGCATTAGCATTCAATTGCATTCTTATACAAGATAAGATTTAGTTGTATTTACATCAAAATCAATGTGGAAACACGTCCACGTAGTGATGTACGGGCAGGAATATTCCCCTGGGAATATTCCCCGACCCCATATAAATTCCCAAAAGTAGGGAATTTATGTTTCTTTTATGAAATCAATTCCCAGATGAATGTGTTCATCCCAGGTCATTATACGTAAGTAGTACGTTTAGGCCTACAATAAACCCACTAGATATACTGTTGTAGGTGGAGGGGGGGGGGGGGGGGTCTCATGCTGGGCTTGCATTCTTGGGGGGGTTTGCAAGCTGCTGTTTCTCTGACAGTGTATACAGTACAACCTTATTATTACATACAACTCATTCGTTTTGATATTTAGTTAAATTTTCTCTTGATTGCTGAATACATGTCCGCTTATATAATGCTAAGTAGGTCCCTAAATGAAAGCGGCCCTTACATTAGTAAAACCGCAAATAATATATTATATATTTATGACGTTTTCCAATGGGCTGCACTCAGTGCGGTCCAGTGCGGTCATTAGAAAACGCCATTAAAATTAAAATGTATCTGTCATAAAACAAACTAACAGCTCATATTTTTAGATTGGTAATTTACTGTCAGCTTACCCTCCACCTATCATAGGTAGCATAAATAGAAATCAAGCATTTTATGACACATCTTGTTTTTACTTGGAGCATTTACTTAGACCTATCATTTATTCTTGTAGCCTAAACATAAAAATTCCCTAAAACTCCCGACTCTGGGGAATATTCCCAGGAATTTTCCCGGGAATATTCCCCAAAAATAAATTCCGGGAATTTATACATCACTACGTCCACATGCGTACAGAGTTGAATTGAATAAGATTATATTGTGATACTATATGCCATACTATGTCATACCAGTAATACAATGTCATACTATAGATGAAAGTTGATTACGCTAATGTAATTACACAGCCCTGTAATAATTTTCAAATGGTGATTTGATCCAGGTCAGGTCACGTAAATAAAGGTGCACTTGATAAATGAGAATGCTTTCTTTTCTTGTAGTTTCTCTAAACCCAATTTATAAGTTCGGTTAGAGTTCGACTCGGGTTTGGTTTGAAATTTTTTGCAAGCTCGAAGTTTGAGGAAAGAAAGTTCGAGTTCGGTTCGAAAAAAAAACACAGGTTTGCACAACCCTAGTAGGCCTACTTGCCCAATCAGATACACACACATAAAGGTTGGAAAAAACACTGTTACAAACCTCTTCCATAAGATGTGGGTGGAGACAATCACCATTCTCATCAAACATCATGTCCCATGTACAATCCTCTGCACTGAGTTTTGAAATATCTAAATTAGAAGGTTCTTCCTCCTCATTCGTTGGCACAGCAGGTATCTCTTTTGGCATACATATCTTCTTTTTAGGTAATGTTTTTGGTGGGCTTTCACTGTTTAATGATGTTAAATCTTGAACTGGTTCAGGATCAGAAATCACAAGAACATCAGACATAACTTTGCCATGAAGAATTAATCTATTTTTACGATTCTGTTCTTCGTGGTTTCTACTAGTGTCCTCGCACTTTTTACGGTTGTACGACACCAAAATTTCTGCCCCATAGCTAGTATCATTAGGCTTTTCATCATCGTTGGGCCTAAAATGGTGTTTCAAGTTACTGGTAGTGGTATCACTGTCTAGCTCCATCAACTCCATGTCCTCAGTATTAATACCAATATTGTCTAAATGGTCAGGTTTGAAGCATAATGAAGCATTATCTGTGTTGCTACTTTTATCTTTAATCTCAAGGAGATCACTGCACAAGTCCTCAATCCCTTGTTCCGGACAAACGACAGAACTGCTATTTGGCGGAAACATATGAAATGAACTATCAATGTGACTTCCTGATCCAATAGTTTCAGGGACTGGATTACTTATAGGTTGAATTAAAGATGTGGACTCTTTATTAATTTGTTCACTGTCGTTATCTACGTTATGGCACAGCTCTATGTGATCGTCGTCTAAAGATTTGTTCCTGGATACCGAAATGTCACAAGTTGCACTTGTAAGTTTAATGGAACTCTGGCTAGGAATAGCCGTGTCATTGCGAAGAGGGCTCAGAGCCAAACCGGGAGGATGCTCACTATTTGGTTTTGAAGTTGGTGCTTCTGCCACTAGGCCTACATTTGCAGAAGGTTTGCGACCAAGAAGGGGAGGTGTGGCACTTGGAGCTGGATCACTTCCACTAGCAGACAATCGCTTTGCGCGGGGAACATACACTTGAATGTCGGGTCGACGGGGCTTGCTTTTTGGTTTCTCTGGTTCGGGGTTTGCAGCTCGAGCTTTCTGTGCACTCAGGCGCCGCGCAGCAGGCGGGCGGTAGATGTCTATTGCCGCCATCACCTTCCCTGGGGAAAGAACAAACCGTGGAAACATTAAAAAGATATTTACAGTATTTAGAAAGCTGACTAATAGCTAAAAATGAATTCAATAACATCAAGTTGGAGGTAACTATCAAGGGAAAGTAAACTTGAAAATAATTTTTGATTTTCTTTATATATAGGCTAATGATGCTAAGATGGAAGACCTGTATTACATTTGCATACTGCTCTGATTTAGACAATGCTGCAAACGTGATTTTCCCATACTTCCCCACACTGTCCATTTGTGTGACCACCTATAACAAGCCATTCATAGACATTGATCATTGATAAAGTAATGATAGAAATGCACAGAAATGAACAATAAAAAAACTATTCTGTCACGTAAGTAGAGGTGCCAATAAATGGTAACTATTTCATACCTGCCAACTTATCAAAACTGAAAATAGGGAGATATATAAAAAAGAAACATAGCCTTTATGGTATTGGCGGGCCTATTGCGAAAACGCAATTCATCGAAGACAAAAAGAAGAAAGACAAAAAATAGTTATAAACAGTGAAAAATAGCAATAACAGTGCATGTACCAGGACTGGTTTTGGAGAAAAATTATGTGAGTGGGCAGAGTTTGAACTCACTGCACACTGGGCACCAAGATATTGGCGGTCAAGCTTCGAAAAAATTCCAACTTTTAGGTCCGAAAATACAAAAAATTGATCTATTTACAGTAAAATACTTGAAAATTCGTGAACATCGTACAAATTCTGTGCCAAATCGGGAAATCGGAAAATAAGGTTAAAAATCGGGCATTTCCCGACTAAATCGGGAAAGTTGGCAGGTATGCTATTTTAAAGATAAAAAATCTTGGATTTAAAAATAAAATTTTACCAAAATTAAGAAAACGCCCCAGTTGTTTCCTGTTGAGCAAAAGATACAAGTACAACGTATTCATACTTAACAGAGATTTTCTTCAAAATTCTTGAATAAATTGTTTGTACAGATCAACATCACGGAATGTAATAGTGGTTCACAAAAGAACCAACATGGTGGTGCTACAGTAAAATTGTATCACAAAAGTAATTGTTATTTCATTTGAAAGGGAAGCCAGTCTTGCATGAGTTCAAATGTTGCGATTCCTTTGTATTTTGGGAAATTAACGCTAATTAGGTTAGTTACTGATTACATGTACAGAACCGTAAACATTCTCCACATGAAGTTAGTTCTAATCAATAAAATTTCAGATTATGTAAGTGCAACTCAAGTCAAACTAAAGTATTGAAGAATGATATAACTAATAACTTGTTAATTTTGCTATTACCATTTGCCAATCTTGATGTGCATTCAAATACAGTTACTGCAAGGCAAGCAGCAATGCACTGTGACAACTAATATAAAAAAAATCAGTACAAATAAGCAAATGATTGCTTTCTGAAACTACACCTCAAGAGGTAAATCACTTTTTCGAAGTATATAGATGTACAGTTCAACCTTGTTATTACGTCGTCCGATACAACCAGGGGATTGAACCGGTTCGAACCAAAAATCGGAAAAAACGTTATTTTTCCCGAATCGAAAACCACTATGAAAAAGTGGCCAAACCATAAACCGAAACAAAAACCGATATTTTGAGTTTCGGTTATCGGTTTTTTCGGTACAAGCCTCCATATAGGTCTATAAAAATCTCAAAATTGCAATAAAAATCAAAACATAAAAACAAAAAATGTAAAGGGAAAAATTATTTTGGGAAATTTTGCGATTTGATCCATTGGGATTTGGGAGGTCTTCCTTTGAAACATTGATGATGACAATACTCGATGGACGGCCAAGTTCCTTTTATATTTGCAATAATACGAACAGAAAGTATAAATAATGGTAACACCTGTCACAAGTACAACTCACAAGACCCAACCTTCGGCATTATGACGGTTGGTTGACATTTTGTTGTCAATTGGAAGGTATGTTGGGCGAAGATCACAATTCAGAAAACGCTCCGAAAGAAGATTTTGGTTACCACTTTCCTGCAAGTTAAAGACCAAGAACTTTGGTGACCAATATGCCTACCTAAATATTATGTTGAGTCTTGACCGTTGACACTTATCTGATAATTACAGGATTAAGACGAGACTCCGCAGTCGGAACACATTACAGTAAACCCCACCCTTGAACGTAGAGCAAACTTTTGTGGCAAATGACCATGAACTGTTACTTTTATGTCAGTCGCGTTTCAGCTTCCGTTTCGTAGATATGGGTAGGAGAAAAGAAAAGGAGTTCCGCAACTATTTAAAATTTTAAGTAACCAAAAATGAGTTGTCGTACCAGATACAGGACTGCAACATGATCATAAAGGTAAGAGATCCGATAACAGTATTACAAAAAAAAACATTAATAATCTTTTTTGTGCTATTTCCTCACTTTGGAAATATCAAATATGAATATTGCTGAAACAGTTCGAACCGAACCGTTATTTTTTAGCTGGTCGAACCGAGAAATGAACCGAATTAAATATTTATTAATTAGATATTTAAATAATTTTGATATTAAAATTAAAATATTTTTGGTTCGATCCCCTGGATACAACGTCATTTGCATTATCACGTCGTTTTGATTAAGTCCAGACGAAACCCCATAAGACGCAATGTTAATTTTCTCTTGATAATACGTTGCCTGATATAATGTCGAGTGCAATAGTACGTCCCTAAATTAAGGTCCCTACATTAGTAAAACAATAGATATAATGTAGTTTCAGATAAATTCCTGCTATTACAATTGAATGTAACTGTCAGGTAACTCCCCCCTCCCTCCCCAATCCTACGCGCTATGAACCCTGACTCAGGTAGAGGGTCCCGGGCGGGTGACTCACAGCCAGCCGCCCGGCCAGCACTTTGTTCCCCTTTATCTGTGTCTAATACATTGTATCGACAAAGACCCAAAATGGAAATAACCAGTTTATCACTCGTGAGATATGCATATTCTTAAAAGCACTGTATGGTCACGTTGTCTCCTCCTTGATAAGAGCGGTGACGGCCGACTGTACAATAGCACTGGTGTGTAGGCCTATACCTATAGTGGGCCTACAAATGCCTACAAACGCCCCCACCCCCCCCCCCCACCCCCACCCCCGCCCCTCAAAAAGTGTAATTTCATATTTTGTTATCTTTAATGTTATTATAGAATACTGCAGGTCATACTCCGCAACAAATCTAATCTGTCACTATTTCAGTCCCTTCATTATTGATGTTGCCCCAAAGAGTACATTAACTACAAACTAAGCCATTAATCAGTTACCTTTTAAGTTAATTTGATACAACGTCCTGCTTGATATAATGTTGAAAATCAATTGTCCCTCAGCGACGTTATATCAAGGTTGTACTGTATTTCTCCATATCTTCTCTAGTGGTTAACAAGATCATGACGGAATAAAAAGCCAAATACGCGTGGAAACTTGAAGAGAAGAAAAATTAGAAGACAAATAACAAGGCTCTACCTGATCATCGACCAGCCAATAAAACATAAGTGTTAAACCGAATCAATAAAGATTAAAATGACTGATAGAAATGCTCCAAGGGAAACGAGTAAGCCTACCTTAAGTATAGGCAAGGCCACCTAGCAAGTTCATAAAAAACTGAAATGGTCAGCAGCAGATAATCTAAGTAAAACTGAAAATACCGGTAGGTACCCAATAAGCCTTCCAACCCACAAGACATCACATTCAACAAATGTTGTGCTGAACAAAAAGATGCTTATTATGTTTCTACTTGATATAGGTTCTAATGTACAGTCTACTCTTTACTCACTCAATAAAAGTAGCTCACACTAGCTCATATGCAGTACCACAAAAACATGAACAAATAATTCTGACCAAATCTGTGCTATATGCTGCTAGTGCTACTATTATTATGTATGAAGAACATATGTAGTACAGTAGCCTACCCCATAGGGATATATTTATTGATATCATATTTATTTGATATCGAAAGTAATTTTTATGAAATGTGTTCTTAGTGTAGTCAAGTCTAATCTTTTTCACTGTCTACAAGTACAATACGTGCAATTAACACAATGAAAACACGTCTCTTGACACGCCACTTACTAGGTTTTGCCGTTTCAGCAACAACGTTTGATGTCATCCCTATGTTTGAGCACAGCTGTAAAGCAAATACCTAGTTTGTATTGATTTTCTAAAAGTAAAGAAAATCTGCATGTGTTACAAACATAGGCTACCTAGCTTTGGGGCAAAACTGAAGTTGAATTTAAATAACATGAAATGTTCATTAATTCTAAAGAACTGATCAATGATGCAACTACCTACATAAAATAGATACAATATCACTATACACATCCCACCCACCTACAAACAGCCAGAATATAACTTGAAGTCAGAAGTCATCATTGTTCATAACTCTGTTCAATTATTTATTTATTTAATGTTTAACCCATTCAGTTTGTCAGTCCCGGAGAAGTAGGTGTATTAAGTTTGCCATTCTGTACATTATGAATAATGACACGGGACAAAACTCTCATGATGAAAATAGTGCCATTCAATATTACAGCACAAGACAGAAGAATTACTTTCATACATACAGAATGGGTCTTGCCATTATGTAACAAACAATTACTGAACTTGCATGTACCACAACTTATAGGCCTAATCATTCTAAATCAAGACTATGTATGTATCATGTATGTGGACAGGATGAAATAAATACTGTATACATGACAGGCAGCCATGACAGTTAGATGTTAGGTGCATTGCCGAGTTGTGCACTCTTAATCAGGGTTCGGGTTCAGGTTTGGCGATAGGAAAATTATCGGTTCAGTTTCAGGTTCAGGTTTTATCAAGAAAAATGAGAATTTGGGTTCGAGTTCAGGTTTTGTATTTATAAAGGTTTGGGTTCGGGTTCAGGTTCACTCACATGCACAGTTGTTTTTGGCAAGATGTTTTCGAGAAACTACTTTGAATTTTTTAGCATCATTTATTTCCCAAGCAGAAAACAAATGTTTGTTTTAAGTTTGTTTAAACTAAGTTTAAGCCTATATTAATTAGCTCTGAGTTGTAGACTAATTTATGAATTAGGTATAATTTACATTTTTGACTGGACTGTAGTTTAAAATTAAGTACTTTGTTTGTTGATGAAAAGAGTGTTTGAGTGAACAATCAAAATATCTTCCAAGTATGTCTTTGTTCATATTACACCTAAGAGGGAAGAGAATAAATTTTAATCCAGAAAACAATTGCTCTACGCTAACTTGTGTAGCAGGCATAGTCAATGTTATCTGTGCAAGCTTGTAAAGCTCCGGCATATGCGTTTTTATCTGCCGAATACGTAAAAAGTTCATGAATTTTCCTTTTCATTTTCCTTCCCATTCACAAAAGTAAAACACCAACAAACGATGAACTCCTATAAATATAACAGTTGTGTTCGGAGTAGCATGCTATTTACTCCTAGATTCGTACTCCGTGACCTATTTCGAAATTTCTTGGAAACTCAGGCTAATCCACAAAGAAAGAATGAAGGGTGGGTGACAACCATCCTCCCCCCCCCCCCCCCCTGCCCAAAACACACACACACACACATAGGACTCAAAGAGAAGACAAGCCAACGTGCATACCTGGCCACACCCAAAAGTCGAGAATATTTCATGTTGGGGGAATTTTTAGCAATTATCAACTTTCAACAGTTTTCATATAATTGTGACTGAGCTATTTCCTTTTCGAACCTAAACCGCAAATAGCTTCATTTATTACGGTTCAGGTTCAGGTTTTAAAAATGTACGTATTCTGGTTCGGGTTTTCGGGCGATTGAGGAATATCGGTTCAGGTTCGGGTTCAGGAAAAATAACGTTTTTTACGGTTTATGGTTCAGGTTCGGGTTCAGATTCGAGTCGCTGCTCTTAATTGGACCCATTGAAACACACATACCACTTCAATATGGCTTCCTATCAAAGGCAATTAAGTGAAAAGCTACATAGCATTTGCATCATGTTTTTCACAGCACCACAGGTTTGTAAATTATAACAATTTACATCGAGCACCACTATAAATTTCTATTTGTTTCTTTCATAAACGATGCAGTATGTATCCATAGGCCCACATACTATACTCAATATCAACCATCTAGCTGTTTGGAAACTTACATTTTTTGTCTTCTTCGTGACGAGCAGGTGGCATGGACGGCAGACAGTACTGGTCAATCCCCATAGTGGGTTCTGTTGGAACTCTAGAAAGAAAACATGCATCAGGGCACAGTTTGGAAGCATATAAGATTTTCAAAATAATGGCCAAAACAAAAATGTACATGTACATTTTTGTGCTGTACATACAAAACATAGAAAATTGTTGATTCAATAACATCCTATTTCTGTGTGAGGCAAACTTGTGCTACTGATCATACACACTGAATTGACACAGTGACTTTGTGTATGCATATTGTATGCATTTTATTGCATCGTATGTTTATACAGTAATTTAAAAAAAAAAAAGGCAAACTATTGGGAAAATAAACTGAACAGCTTTCAATCTCAAACCTACAAATCTCAAAAGAACACTTGCAGTGATATTGACTAGAATTGAAAATATTCTACAATTTGCAATTATTGGTCCGATCACCTGAAATATATCCAGGCTTTCATCTACAAACAGACTTTTTCAATTCAAAGAGTCATAGTTTGATTTTTATAACATAACAAAGTTTAAATTAAAAATAGTTTCAATTTTAAGTTAATTCATTTACTCAATTGTATATAGAGCCTAACCCCCCCCCCCCCCCCTTCCCCATTAAAACAGAATATTGTTCTGAGACTTTTCATAGTTTAATTAATACACTTTTAGCAGTGTTGTCAAAGCTACTTTTTGAAAGTAGCACTGTTACAGCTACAGCTACTTGATCTTTGAAAGTAACTTAGCTACTATAATTTGTAAGTAGCTCACTACCTGTACAGCTACTCAAAAAAAGTAGTGACGCTAACAGCTACTTTCATTTTTTATAAAAGACCAGGAGTACGTACTATTTAAAGGATTTTGGAAACGCTATAACACAATCACTACGTATATCAAGCGTGCGGACTGAGCAGAGGGAGCTGAGTTCAGTGCGCACCGAGTTCGACTGATAAACACCTCAGCTCGAGCTTATTTCAGTTCTGTTAAGATGCCGATCCAGCCCGGTTTAATAGAACTGAGTCCCTGTTGGTAAACGGTTCCGGACTGAAAGTGACATTTTAAAACCACAACAACAGCAACTGCATCCCGATTCCCGCCAATCTTGTAAAAGCCTGCCGTAGGCTTTGTGTTGTTTAACACATGAATTGAACTTATGGGCAAACCATCAGCTGTGAAAATAATAAAATTGCAACCATAGAAATAAAAACAAGGCCTTCTGCAGTACGGTAAATATGTGACAGCGATTTGTATGGCATCAGCAAGCGCTTGATGATACCCCAAAAATGTATTTTCTTCTTCAAACTGTTGCATGGTAAGCATATTGAAGGCCATTTGACGTCGCCGCCTAATGATTCTTCTCTGGAAGTTTTGATTCATTTGAAGGAACTGAGCAAGTAAATTAAAAAGAAATAAATTGCATATAGGTAACACACTGGAGGGATACATCGTTAAAAATGGTGCCCGGAAACATTTTATTATTTTTACAAACGTACTGACAAAAAACATAAAAAGATTCCGCAGAGCAGCTGTCACAACACCATCTTCCAAACTAGACAGATGATGGTTGGCGCCCACCGCCCACTACCACTGCAAAGCGCACTGCCTGCTACTAGGCCTTGTTGTAATAAACAAGGCCGTGCCTCGGTACCGAACTCGGTCCGTGATGGCTAGCCCGGGTTGAAGTATGCTTGCTAAACGGGTTCCGAACTCGGTTCGTACTGAAGTCAGTCCGAACCCAGTCCGCTTGATAAACGTAGTGATAAATTCTCTACAGGTGCGGTAGGCCGGAAAAATAATTAAACTTATTTCTTTGATCATCTAGGCATATAATTGGCTATAGATTATATTAAATGATTATTATTGTACAGGTGTTAGCAGATTAGGTTATTTTCGTAAGGCTGGTCCACACAGATTTTTAAGACATAATGCATAAGGTTTTAAGACGTTGTTTTAAAAACAATGAAAACAACGTCTTAAAACTAAAACTTTGTGTGAACGCCAGTACGTGTTTCCTATGATCCAACTTTACGACTACGCGTTAAACCTTAAATCGTGTGTCTTAAAAATCTGTGTGGACCAGCCCTTACCAATAATCATTTTTATGTTTATGAAAATATTAATAAATACATATATATATATATATATATCTTGACCCTGTTTCCAACATTAATATCGAAATAATATTAATAAAATTAATATGAAAATATTAATAATATTGTCATGCAGCAAATCATACGGTAGGCCTACCCAGAGACACCAGAGTACCACATGGGGCGCAGCTACTCTGGGCCTGCCGTATGATCTGCCCAACGACGGGATCTTTGTACGTAGGTTTTCTTTATTATAGATTCGCCACAGATAATAAACACAAGATAACACACACAATAAATGTAAACGAACCCACGCTGTGTCCCCGTGATTCACTCTCTCCTGTCGGCGCGTCTCGTTTACGTGTGTATGGAGCTCTCATCCATCTTCTATCCCGTTGCCATAGCCAGAGAAAATAACACTAATCATAATAAATAAAAACACAAACCACACGACCACGACCCCTAAATCGATATCAACGAAACGATGATCGATAACAACGAAACGATAGGGAGATCGTTTCATGAGATCGTTTCATGACAATATATCAAAAACGTAGAAGCCACAAATATATGTCTATAAGAGGAGTTATATTTTATATTGCAATCCAAAATTGCAAAAATAGAGTAGCGGCAATTTTTCGCTACAAATACTCATATACAGTAGCTTGCTACTCGCTACTAAACCGCATTTTCAAATGTAGCGTGCTACCAGTCTTGCTACCACAAAAAGTAACATGCTACGTAACAACACTGACTTTTACTAACAGAACATAATGAGAATTTCAATGTAGGTCATTCCAACAAAGACTTGCAGAAGAATGCAGTAGGTCACGTGGACTGGTGCAATTTATTAATTCATACATACATCTAGGGATGAGCGAATTGTGATTTTCAGGTCTGAATCAAAGATCGAACAGTTCATGATTAAAAATTCAAATATTGAATACGAATATCAAATATTTCTTCTTTATGAATAGTACTAAGGAATAGTTTTTTAAATTTAAATTTTAAATGCAAAAAATGGCAATGACGGCTAGGCCACGGAAGAATACAAGCACAATGTTATGATAGACATAATTATGATCAACTTCGACTTTTGACTTGTATGTCACTACCTTTTACATTTTCTCATCAACCCCATATTTTATGAGAGTTAAATTCAACCTTCGCTACATCGAATAATTTGAATTTTATAATAGTATTTGAATTTCGAATCAAATATTTACCACTCACTATTTGAAATAAATATTCAAGATTCAATTCCTACACAATACACATTCCTACACACAACACCACCACACAAAATGAATATTCAATTTACAAATTTACCATTGAATGATGCTGACTTGACCCCAGGCATTGTTGTAGAAATAAAGGTGCATAATAAGAATAACACATTTATATAGTACATTGACTCGTTCATTGAAAAGTGATAATCACAGTAATTAAATTTTGTCTGTCAATAATGAAACACATAGTTTTTGAGGTACAAAAAAGAATTGAGTCAGGTAGAATATAAAGAGGGATTTGATGTTGCCAGTGATTCAGCTATGCTTGTGAGAGTCGTCTCAGTCGTTTACATGTTGGTTAGATACTTCATAACTAGATTTTGGAGGTAAGCGACTTTTGAGGAACTTCCTCTTTAAACATAACTAGTATGTGTACCATAACTTAAAGGGCCTCCAAGGAGAACTTTATCAATACCTCACAGTAGAACAGCTGATTTACATGTGTTATATTTTTACTTTAGAAGTTACTGTCATTTCTCAAATTCCTCTATCTCCATCATACTTTGAAGATGTTGGATTTTCTCCCAAAACTTTCTGCGGAAAATGTACATTGAGAAATGCACTTACTAGAAATAGACGTCCACTGTAACTATAATAACTTAAGTAGCTTACACTGAAAAGTGAACACAGTGTAATTTTCAGCTTCAAGTGTAAATACTAAAACAAATTTACTATCAAGTACAGTATCAAGTTATCAACATAAGTACATTTGGAAAAAATACTAATAGTTTTTTTCCTGTGCACAGAGCGTGGCTTCCTCAGCCATTCTTCTTCCTCGCTATCCAATATAAAATGACTTCTTTTTCTGACCTGCCCATATCATTAATAATAAATTAATAATTAATAATAGTTTTTTCTGCCTAACATTTTAGGATAGGCTAGACTCCCAAAATTGCAAATTGTTAGCATACAATGTGTGAGTGCACTGCGAGTGCGACCCAGAAGAAACCAAAACTTTTGTTGGTCAATTAATATCTAATAAGCTCCCTTATCCCCTGAGAAACTTTAATTTTCACTAACTCATCAATATTTTAGAATAACAAATGGTCTGATGTTCAGATCCATTAAAAGAATGCACTCATAGATGACCTTTATAGACAAAGGAGTACATAATCAAGTTCAAAAGCTTTCAACTGTTTTATTTGTTCTTTACCCATTCTCATCGGGATCATCGGAGTCGTAGAATCTGGAATCTGCATTACAATCCAGATTGAGCATGCACTTAAATAAAACTAAGTAAAAATGAAATAATGAACAATTACCTATTTTTACTTCACAATATTACGATTTAGTTGTGTACATCGTTATAAGACTCATGATTTCCAGATTGCAATCCTGATGGTGACAATTGTGGATACGGCTTTATGTATAAACATACCGTAAACCAAGAACTTTACACATAACAACATTTTCATGAAATATGAAGATGAGATATGTTCAGTCCGAAATAATCGAGTGAATGTTTGTCACAAGAGCTAGACCCAAATCTCAGCTGAATTCTGAGGGTAAAAGCCACAGCATTACTTTTAAAAGTTGGAAAATTGTTTGTTTGAAGAAGTGCCTGTTGCCAGATTAAAGATCTTAGGGCCCAAAAAATCAGCATTCCTCGAACCAATTTGTTTTCGCCATTGCAGGACCTCAAATAGTTTGATAATCATTGTTCTTTTGGTACACAGATAGTTTTATGAATTAGGGGAATGATGTTATAATTTTGTGTTAAACTTTATTATTGTTTGTTCGTACGTAGCCTACATATTGTTTGTACATACATACAAGCAAGCACGCCATTATTACTGGAAGTTTGATTGGTTGGATAAAGCCTAGGTTCATGTAGGGTAATTTTTAGTAAGTATCTTTGAGCTACCAGTACTGCTAAAGATGATAGAATATGGGTCAATACTACCTCCATAGACAGGTCCTAAAAATTACCTTATACCTTATTGTTTTTATGTTCTAGATGGAAGACGGTTTGTTCTATAATTCTTGCACTTCTAGTCATCCTTGCATTATGGAAGATTATCTTTGAAAAACAACCCCACCAACCAACACAACCAAATAAAAAAAAAATTAAAATGGTACGGGATAATAATAATATGAAGACTATTCTGTATTGGAATAGATACTTCAACATGGAACATTTCTCTTTTGGAATAGGACAAACTCCATTTGAAGAAACACAATGCCCCGTGAATAACTGCATGCTGTGGGACAAGCAGGATGGAGAACCAGACATTCCATATGAAGAGTTTGATGCCGTCCTTTTCCATGCAATAGATACAACTGATGGCTCAGAGTTAACAAAGCCTTCAATTAGACTTCCTAGCCAGAGATATGTATTCTTTTTACTTGAATCACCTGCAATGCATGACATCTCCCACCGTCATTTAAACGGATTCTTTAACTGGACATTCACTTACCGGCAGGATTCGGATATTTATCATCCATATGGATGGATTAGCGAGATACCTACACTGGATGAAAGACAATTTCCCAGTGCCACACTTTTCCTTGAACCAAAGTTTCAAAACAAACAAGAGCAACTTTTTAAAACAATGCCAATAAGCAATAAAACAAAGCTGGTAGCTTGGATGGTCTCAAATTGTGCTACAGAAAGTAAACGGGAGTGGTATGTTTCGGAGTTGTCTCGCCACATACAAATTGACACCTATGGGACATGCGGAACGCTGAACTGTAACCCTGCAGACTGTGACAAAATGCTGGAGACAACCTACAAATTCTACCTGGCTTTTGAGAATGCTTTGTGTGAAGATTATGTGACAGAAAAGTTATTTCGTACGATGGAGCTTAATATTGTGCCTGTAGTTTTTGGAGGAGCTAACTACAAAAGGATTGCCCCACCCATGTCTTATATTGATGTTAATGATTACAAAACTCCCAAAGATCTGGCAGAGTACTTATTATATCTAGATAAAAACCCAGAACAATATAAAAAATATATGTGGTGGAAATCTTATTACAAAGCACATAGAACCAGCAAACAATCTTTATGTCAACTTTGTGCCATGCTTAATAATCCTAACCTACCGAGAAAAGTGTATCACAACATAGACTCATGGTGGAATGTCTGTCAATCCCCAAACAAGTTCTTCTCAGAAAAACATGGCATGTGGGCAGTAGGTAACATTGGAAGATACTTCCATTCACTACATTTTTAACAGAACATTCTTCAGTACGACACAGTATTAAATACGTACTTGTGTTCATGGAACACTAGAGATGTAGGCAAGTGCTATTTTTAAACCCAGTTGCTCACATTTCTAAATGCCTTAATAGTTAATATAGTAATTATTTTGCAGCAGTGATATGTCTGGATTGCATAGCGGCTGATACTTGCATTGCCAGAAAGTGTGACCTAGGCCTATGAAGGCTATAAGTTACCTGCCAGTAGGTTTCTCTAATATATATGTATTATCATCTATTTTTTAAACAAGCAGAAGCAAAGTGTGTTTTCTCAGCAGAATCCTTATGAAAAATTAGAAATTTGTGGTCATCCCACACATCAAAATGTTGTGGCTTGCTGCAAAACCGCAGGAACCAACGTATGGCAACATTAATGCATAAAATAATAAATACACAAACCCCTAAATATCTCTATAATAAACTTGCTCTTACAAAAAATGTACACACCCACAACACCCGTCAAACTAACAGCCTCGTTTTCAATCATCATAACAGTAAATCTTCCCCATCTTTTTCAATTAATGGACCTATACTGGGAATCAATTGCCTACAGCCTTAAAGACAACTAAGTCTTTGGGCTTATTTAAAATCAATTTCAAAAATCACCTGTTAAAGTCACAGAAGGAAAATCTAGTAATCCGAAGGCAAGCAAAATGTAAACCACTGTCATGGTCACATTTCTATTTTATGGCATATGCATAGGCCTATATACTTGTCGCTCTTATGATGATATACATCTGCCATTTGTGAGAAGAGCACAGTAAATTGACTGGCTGGCTTTATCCAGGTTGTGGAAAACTGCTAGGGTATGGCATGGGCATTGTGTTTGCACCTGTGAATGACCATTGTTATGAATTGTTACAGCAGGGTCAGGATTTGTGAAAACAAATAAATAATAATATAATATGTGTGTAGAACAGTCACATAGGTACCTATTTAGTCACACATGTAGTAATTACTTTTGAGTGTAATTTGACTAGGATATCTTTGTTAAAATTACAATTGTAGTTAGTATTGTACATACCAGAACTTATAACTATCAAGTACTTTATAGGCAGAGCAGGGCAAAATACTCAAATATTTGTATTTTAGATACAAAATACTTAAATAAATGTATTTTAGATACAAAATACAAGATACTTTTAGAAACATGTATTTTCGATACAAAATACATTTGTATCTTCAAAAATACTTAAAATAAAATATATTTCCCTATGCTACAACTTCAACTATCGGGAAATAAAGAGCAACAGATTTTTTTTTCTTTTAAAATTTTGGATGTTGGTTTAACGAAAGCAAGTGCTTAGTGTATGTCTAGAACATGAATTTATTCATCATCATGTAACGGACAGTACAATACGAACAATGATGGTGGCACTAGCTTGATTCAAATTACACTCATTGCTGCCCATTGGTCATTGGCTTGTCGCATCGCGAAGATGTATTTTGTTGAGAGAAGTATTTTGCAAAATACAAAATACTTTGAAAAATGTATTTTCGATACAAAATACTACTTTAAGCTCGGGTATTTGCGATACAAAATACAAATGTATTTAAAATACGTATTTCAAATACATGTATTTTCATACTGCCCAGCTCTGCATATAGGCTTTTAATTTTGTAAGTACGGTAATCCAATGGTTGTGTGGAAGAGCGATATGTATTGCACAACGCCATTTTGTCCATGAGTACAAATAAATACAATCTATCTATCTATCTATCTTCTGATTACTCTTTGCTTAAAATTAAACTGCGAAATTCGTGAAATTGGCATTATAACACCGCAAATAGTAAAATCCCATGTTTTACGCAAAATATTTACAGAATCTCACAAAACTGTCATCTAAGTTCCCATTTAACAGTGAATATTTTTCCGAAACTTGCACAAAAAGTCGAGTTCTCTTAAAACTAAAAATTTCCATTGAAATTAAATACATTTGGACCATATTTTCATAAGAATATTTATTTCGCCAAAACATTTTACTTTACCCAAACGTGTGAAGTGGGCCTAGCGCGTGTAGTTCATAGATTATAGTAAATTGTATCACTCAATAGCTAAAAAATAATAACACCCGTAACATCAAAATCGTTGATTCTTAAAACAAAATTTGGATAAAATAAACCCACTTTCACATGGCTCTACAGATAATACATATCACGACCTTCCGCCATATTTTGAGAATATTTTTAAAATAATAACCAAAATATTACCCACACCTAGGAGCAAATCCACCACCAAGGTTACGTTTTCTAAACATGATTCTACATTAAAATGTCAGTGAGAATTCCATGGCATGTGTAAGTTTAGATTATACATGCATGAGTGCATATGTTTATTAATTATAATGCATCACTCTAACAGTAATTTGTAATGCATTCTAACAACTTTTAACAACTTATTAACAACCAAATTAGTTTTAAATACCTAATCCTAGGATATTAATTAAAATAGATTTTAATTGACATTCTAACCACAAGTCCACACATTTTAAAAACATTTAATAATTGCTTTAAAGCCATCCCATAAACAAGGCAGCAAGGACTGGTTGAGTTTACCAGTGATTAACGGATTTTTATCAGTGATGAATAGAGGTAGTGAAAAATGGTGATAACGAAATTCGCGAAAATTTTAAAATGTCTGTTTTATTGCCTAGAAAGTAATATTGTCGATGAATGATATCATTTAGAGATGGAAAAACCACATTTTGAAATCGCGAATTTCGCGAAATGTCACTTATAGCGCGAAATCGCGAACGAAATTATATGAATCTGGTCAAAACGCGAATTAACTCGCGAAATCGATCATTTTAGTGCGTGTTTTACTCTTTTTGTGGCAAAACATGGAAATCAGTTAAAGATTCAAATGTGGCGCCGAAAATTGAAATTGCAGCTCGTCAGTGGAACAATCGATAAGTCGATCAATATAGTTCCCGTTCCCGACACGTCGCCCGCCCACCCGAGGCGATAGCTCCGTGAGGCGTCCCTTGGGATTAGTACGTGTTGATACTTGATCAGGTGAGCTGTCATTTTTCGTCTGATTGTGATGCCGCCGAAAAAATAACAGCTTTGTCGCGGGCCCGTGAATTTAGAGAAGATAGTTTTTATGTTCTGGATGGGACTGTTCTTATGTGCAAGTTATGCAATGTTTGTCTGGGGGTAGACAGAAAAGATACCCTTCTAAAGCACTGCAGGAGCGAAAAACATATCACAAGAAAGAATAGGCCAAGGCCTACGGACAATGTATCGGCCAATACTAGTAATCCACGGCCAAGTACATCGACTGGCAGTAGGCAGCAATCTTTAAGTGAATCAATAAATTCCGCTGGTAAAGTAGCTACCAAAAAACATAATTTTATTATGGTAACAACAAGAGCTTTTCTCGCCTGCAACATTTCAGTGAATAAACTGGACAATCCAACAATGAGAGCATGGCTGGACAAGTACGTTTTTTTTGTTGTTTTTTGTGATGGTTGTTGTTTTTGACAATTTTGATGAAATCGCAAAAATCGCGAAATTTGGTTCTTTGAAAACGAAATTTGGGTTTTTATACCACCATTTCTCATTACCTCTAGTGATGAAGCTCAAACAGTGTTGGAGAAATGATCTCATCTGGTTAATCACTAATTAGCATCAACCAGAGCTTTAACCACTGATTAAATAAAACTAATTGGAAAACCAGGCCAAAAACTATTTATTGTAGTATGTAGCCTAATAACAAAATGAATGATTCATGAATGATTATGAATTTTTTTATAAAATTATTATGAGTTGTCGTTTTTCAATCAGTTGTTCAACAGTTCGTAAGCTTAACTAGCGCTTTTACCAACTTGGCAATTAAAAATGGATTTACAAGTAAAGCACATATTAAATATGCTTTTTCAGTTTTTCTAGTTTAAACCGAAAAAGAATTTGAATTTGAGAAGATAGTAAATCTTACAAACTACAACAGATTTCAGGTTTCAGATTTAGCACGCTTTATTCAACTTTACATGTGATACAAAGTACATTGCATAGAAAAAATAAAAACATTGACTTATAGGAAGGTGAATGCCCACATGAGCGAGGCTTGTGTGTGGGCGCATAATATTTTGTAGTGATTCATGATAAGATACATTAGAATACATTAGTCCAAATGTTTCAGTGAACATGTTTTAAAATGTCATCTGCAACTACAATTACAACATAATATTGTTTTTTTTTTGTGAGTGTCTATGTATGTTTGATTTGTTTATCATGACTGTCATTGTTATTTCTATTTTTAGTTATAACCATATTGACAAACCTGTTTTCTTGTTAAGTTTTACTGTGTATGTTTTTGTCCTTTGTTGTCTTTATTATATTTAGTATTTACCATTGTGGAATTGTTCTAATTCTGTGTAAATAAAGGCATAATAATAATAATAATAATAATAATAATAATAATAATAATAATAATAATAATAATAATTGTTCCACGTAAACTCCTTGACAGTATTAAACTAACTGGTCTCCAACCGAACATTTACATCGAGATGCAAAAAGCAATTATTTTAAACACGTGTAGGATAGTGCGAAAATTTTTGAACTAAGAAGAATGAAGACCTCAAGAAGTTCTCCATCCTGATGGTGGTTTTCGTGGTTTCCACCGTACAAAGAGCGAATGCTGGGATGAGTACAAATCGGCCACGACCGTACATAGCATCCACAGTTCAGGTTGGAAAAAATAATGTGGACAATGATATATTAAGTAGTTCTAAGTAGATTTTAATAAGGTAAACACATGGAAATACTTGGCATTTGTGTCCGTACAACATGTTTATGCCGGTTTTGACCGAGTTTGTATGTATTGCAACAATAAAAAAAAAAAATAATAATAATAATAATAATAATAAATAGGCACCGTGTGTTAGTACATACAGCGCTATGTGGCCAAATTTAGCAACAAACTGCTGAAGATTTCATTCCGCGATTGAAAATAGTGCTGGATATTATTGTGATATATCATGATTTTTGTTTGGTGTTTGTTTTGTTTTTTATTGTTGAAGGGTATTTATTATGTCTTGTTGTTTTGTTTTGTGTTTTTGTTTTGGCTTTTATTGTCTTGTTTTGTTTGTGTTTGTTGTGTGTTATTTGTTGTTTGTACGCCTAAAACGTGTCCTGATTAAAATGGTGGCTTGCATTTTTAAGAGTTACTGATGGGATTCATAATCTGCACAAAAATTTTAAAAGCCGTATTTAATTAAACAATTTTCACAATTTGCCTTTATCGACGTAGGAAGAACGACGCTGCTTCAGCAGGTTGTTGCGCGACATTGCCACTTTGAGCGCTTCATTCGTTTTCACTAGCGCCATCAGTGGCCAAACATGGTGCCTATACAAGAGCTACAAAAGGAGACATCTCCTGAGATGTACCTCTTTATATAGTTACACACAGCTTTGTATAGAATAGTATTGTATTATTTCTAAATTAATTTGTATCTTAAATACTAACAGTTACTAAATGTATAAACATTTAGTATAAAAATGTATTTTGTGAAGTTTTGTAAATGCTGAAGTTTATTATTATAATTATTATTATTATTATTATTTATTTATCCAATACAGATGTATACCGAGGTATACGTTCCAGAGATACATGGATATAATAAAATACAATACAACATTATTACAACAACATCAAAGTACACGTAAACATTTAAGAATATAAAAATAAAAATTGAGCAGACAATCAATTTTAAAATAATATTAACAAACTAATTGCATATACACCATGCATGCGTCAAATTAAGTAGCCTAATATTATTGAAACATTTATGTTTAATTGAATGCACACTATCATTAAAAACATCGACATGGCTTAGTTGTGAGCTGTTGCACAGGCCAATAACTCTAGGAATGAAAGAATGTTTCTTAATATCTAACCTAGCAGTAGGGGGGTGGAAAAGCGCAGTATGGCGAGAGCGCCTGACAGGTACATTTATGGGAATGGCCTCTAGTAGCTCAGGGCAATCCACATCACCACATATGACTTTTTTGAACATTACCACGTCCAGCATTTTACGCCTTGCATCAAGGGTTTGTAAGCGGGAATTCTTGCACAAATCAGCATAGTCGTCACGATGATATGTTAGACCATTTCTGTGACAGAGCCACTTCACAAACCTTTGCTGCACGCGCTCCAGTGCGTTATTCATAGTTACGTGGTGAGGAGACCAGACTATACTGCCATATTCAATAATAGGGCGTACAAAACTAATATACAGACAGCGGATTACATCATCATCAAACTCTTTGTCACAAGTACGTTTCAGAAAACCCATAGATTTGTACGCCCGAATCAATATCTTGTCAACATGAGAGTGAAAAGATTGATCGCTGTCGATCTGCACACCCAAGTCACACACACTGTCAACCCTGTTAAGAGACACATTTCCCAAAGAGTAATTGAAACGTATGCATTTCTTTTTTTGAAAGTATATTAGGCCTATCTTATTAACGAATATTGACATATGTCAGACTCACGGAACCTTTCAAGACTTGGGATCCAGGTGGACGTATCTAGCCTACTGTCAATTGGCCAACTCAATTGGTGGTGGGCCGCCCACCACCTGCGCCCTGATTCTGAATGGGCGACGATAAGTTTATCATCCGCTTAGGTCGTTACTGAAGGCGAATGCAAGGCAGTGATTGGCTCATCACTTTCTTGTAACGACAGAAACCGGTGATAAACTTATCGTCGCCCATACAGAATCGCCCTACTGGTGTACGTATAGTCTACAACTAGTTGGCTGTCAGCCACGGTGGCGGACCGCATAGAAAACACAGCCGGACGTATAGGCTTCTATTTCTTGGCTGTCCACCTTGGTGGACGTATAGAACCTCTGAATTTTGTTATGCTTACCTACCTATTTATCCATTGGAAGTGTGTGCGATTAGAACAAAATGAAGATAGTTTTCAAACACAAATATTTCATTAATTTTTTAAGTGTAGGCCTGCATTGTAACATTCATTTGACATTAGGGACTAATCCGGCCTAGGCCTATATGCTCAATTTACATGCAGGATTTAAAAATTAAAACATGCCGTTTTCCCAGTGCAAAATTTTGAAGTGGATTTTATAAATGAAAATATAGACCTACCGGTATGCTCTTGGACATAAAAAACATGTTTAAACTTAGAAAGATTTCGTAATGCTAATCAAATTGCAAAAAAAAACACGAGACTTCCCTACTGGTTATAACCTAAGGTTATAACTTAGGTTGCTGTTCCAGCAGATTTTTTTATTTTTAAATATCCTTAAAATAAGACGTGAAGTGTGAAGGCCCATTCACGATTAAACTTAACCGTAAACTTACAACTTAAAGTAAGGTTTGGCTTATGGAAGATCACATGATTGTTCACGACCAAAACTTAAACTTAGTTTTGGGCTACGGTTAAGTTTGGAACGATCAAACTTTAAAATAAAAATAAACTTAACAGTAAGAAAGAACCAATCAGCGCCAGCCGCAAGGCCTAGGCTAGCTAAATCAAAAATAGAGCCGAAACATGCTCAGAATTTATTTGACGAAACGTTATTAAATGAGTTTATGAAGACCTAGCGTCTACGTTTAAGTTAAAATTTACTACTAAGTTTTTATAGTGAATGAGCCTTGACTGTGTGAATCTTAAATGGGATCTAATGCAATGTTCAAAAACAAAACAAAGTTTTTAAGTTTCACAAATATCCTTTTACGAATTTAAAAAAAACGAACAATCTGCTGTACAGCCTTTTTTAAGAGATGAGAATAAAATATTTCAATAACTACGGCCTAGAGGTCCTTGCATCTTTCCTTTCAAAATAATACCTCAGATCAGGTTGAAGGGTGTCCGAGGATAAGAGTAGGCCTACCCCAAAAAATGCTTGCCTCAGCTACTGGGGGCACTGGGGCATTGCCTTTTTTTTACCAAGTGTTGTTGGGACATCCCCCCCACCCCCCTCAGCCAAACTGACAATTCACACCCTGAGTGGAGAATTTATAGCCTATCAGTTATGTACCTAGGATACATTTGTATTTTATTTATATTGACTGAATGAGTGTTAGCTTGTTAAATTGGTTGTAGGGATAGGCCCTATGTGTGGAAATCAACAACTTAATAATAACTAGCCTAATAATTAGTGAATCCAAAAAACCTACTCACGTTCTCCATATTGCTAATAAGTCAACAATAAACTAGGCCTACATGAAGCGACACATATTTCTTTCTCACAGACTATTTTTGTTTAAAAGTTTTAGTTCAATGATGGCAACAATGGCTTGTTTAGGTTTTAAATGGACAAGTTCTTGTTCTATGGAAATCAATTTGCGTTTCTATTCAAACCTTTTCAAAAAATCCGGTGTCAATCCGTTTTGTGCAGTTACTTTGCCTAGACTAGGCCTACCCTAGGCCTACCTGCTAGTCTGCACTTGAAACATTCAAGGAAAAACAATACAAAGCCAAGGCCAATTCGGGCCTATATAAACCTAGCTAGGCTAAGGTAGACCTAGGCCTAGGCCTAAGTAGCAAGGCAGTAACCTAGTTAGGCATAGGCCTACCCTTGATGTCTAGGTATTTTGTTTACTTCCACACAGTGGAAGGCATGCATAGCCTAGGCCTACAATACTGCCAATGGTAGGCCTAGGCCATTGCCCAGGGCACAGTGCCAATCTCTCACACAGTATAAGCTTAGAATATCCAGCCTTATGGGGGAGGCCTACCTATCTATGCCTAGGCTAGGCCTAGCTAAGCCTAAAACAATTGCATGGCTTACCTGATAAGATCCTTTGTAAAACACACTACGGTCCTTCTTTCATCTCCCTGTCCAATGGAAAAATGGTGTAAGTCTGCATCTGTTGTTTCGTCACAAATCTTGTGTATGAGGAAGCGTCTGTAATTATTTACAGGTGGAAACAGCAGCACACTGAAAGTGAAAATTAAAGAGTAAGAGTGGTTCGGTGCTTGACCAGACTAAGGTAACATTCTACTGGAACTAAGCATTGAACCGCGAGCTACCAAGGTAACACACTAACTTTCTCTTTCATAAGGATTGCCGCTTGGGGCCTTCACATTCTTCCTGGTAGGGTCTAACTCTGGCTAAACGCATCCCTAGGCTAGGGCCTAGGCCTACCGAGACCCTACCGATTTAAGGACATTACCCTTTTTGGCCCTTGTCAAGAGTATTACGATTACGATAATATTTACACTGGTTTGCTCGAGGCCCAGACTACATAAATTATGTGGCAAGCAGGCCTAGGCCTATCAAATTACCTTTGGGTGATGGCAATCTAGCCAGGCCTAGGCCCTAGCATAACCCTACCTTTTCGAGCTGCACGATCCCTGGCCTACGGTTACGTCTTTCACAAAATGTTTTATATCCGTCGCTACATTCTCCGTAAATTCATCATCAGCAATATTTCTATACATCATCCAGTTCCTTTACATAGTTATGATTGAAGTAGGTGGACAAAAAATAGACACAACACGACGCAGTTCTTTTGTTCTGACTTCTTCCTAGGCCTTTATTTTTCTTATTTTTCTTCTTTACTCATAACTCAAGGTCACTTCTGAACTTTCGATTATCGAATATAATATGGTCGAGTGTATGGTCGAATTTGGTCGATCGTACTTCAAGACCATTTCAATTTTCTACAGTGCATATTATTATGCAAGGCCAGCTCAGTCAGTTTCGTTTTTCATGACCTACATATTAGGCGTAATAATAACTTGTATTCATACTTTATATACCCGTTTGTTGTGAACAACGTTGCGTATAAAGTGGGTGGGGTTTGGAGGTTTTAGCACCTGCCCCTTTCAAAGTTCAAGCGCCCACAAATAATTTGTTTTTATAGTACAGTAGTAAAGTAAAGTATAACTTAAGTAGTAAAGTAAATAGTAGCAAAATCAGTAGTTATACAAATTATGTTTATACTGGCAATTAATTCATAGGCCTAGCTATGCCTAGAAATGTATAAGTAAGCTCGCTTTTAGCTCGCATTTTCGATATTTGCATACCAAACCCTCGTTCTCGTCCCTCAACAATGAACAAATATACCAAATCTCTTTCATATTTAATTTTAACATTTTACAGTAGATATTGTTACTACAATTTTAAAGACATTATTTTGGCATTGCATTCACGCCACTTTTTTCCTAGAACGCACCAAACACACTCTAAAAAATGTTCGCTTGCTACGCTATTATTGGGGGGCTCTGCCCTCCCCCCCCCCCGTGCTTGGTCCCTTTTCCGCGGAGTTGAACACCCCTCGGAATTTGGGAAACCCGACGCCCCTGCCCACCAGTCAATCACAGATGCCATAAAATATGCATCTTATGCAATATGCATACTATACAAAGTATCATCATTTATTAACACAGGCTTGCCCCCAACATCATTAAAAAATGAATATAAAAAGTACCTCCTTGCAAATCCCTTCTACAACTTGGAAGAGTTTCTGAGTTCTCTAGCTACCACTCAAGTGTAAAAGTTTCCCTAAAACGGACTTCTTATCTCACCTGACGAGAGTCTGTTAATTTAAAATATGTTAAGATATTATGGTAGGGTGGAAGAACAAAAATGTATTTTTAGAACCTCGCCTTTTTTCTTGTAACCCTGTATTCATACATGTTAACATGAAAATAAAGAAATACTTAATTACTTACTTACTCACTAAATTATGAATGTTAATTGACCTGTGTCAAACAAACGAATACAGTTCCCGTCCCAGTGAGATCCAGTTCATTTCCGAACACTGTTGGATTGTAGTGTTGTTGATGGAGGCTGGGGGGGGGGGGGGGGGGGGGAGAGAATATACACACATATACACAGAGAGTCACAGAATATGCCAGTTTTTAAAACCCATTGGAAATGTAGTTAAAAACAAAACAAAGGCATGGACTTAGCAAGAGCGTTTTCCTGCGGTGATTCAAAATAACAATGTTTGAAAACAGTGCATGTTTAACTGTTCACCAAATGCTGTCGTTGAACCGTGGGTCGGACGTAAACAATTTAAAGAACGTGTCCAAGGAACCGTGCGAAACCGGAAATGACAATATTGCACGAGTCCCGATTCTAAAAATAGGTCCGAATGTGGCATCACTTCGTACGGTATGGAACTTTCAGTATGTGAATAAACTAAGGTTATTCTGACAATCCTATCCTATCGTTCGTTAGCCTCCTTAGTTTTTTTTTTTTTATCTTTGAAAAGATGTTTTTACTTAGTATTAACTATTCTATTCTATTCTATTCTATTCTATTCTATTCTATTCTATTCTATTCTATTCTATTCTATTCTAGTCTATTCTATTGAGCTATGACAAACATATTTTGTTTGTCCACACATAAATAAAATAAATGTCTTCATATGTATGCATTCAAATATGTCGATCATTTCATTTCGTCGCCTCTTCTTACGACGAGCAGAGTCATCCTGGGCCAAATTCTACCCCGGACCCAGACAGGCGAACCAAGTACCCTACCCTGAGGAGACGAGATCACCAGTGGTGAATTACAGTATAAACATTTGCTAAAATATATTTATATTTGATCAAGTTCACAATATTTGGGCAGTTACTCATAAGCTACATAGGAAACAATAATATGATAGTAATAAATGTCCTGGTAGGTTGTGGAGGAAAGGGGGGGGGGGGGTTAAGGTAAGGGAGAACCATTTTCACGTATTTTTTCCTTGATTTGATTAGAAAAATAATGTGCAAAATGGGCAAAAGAATGATAGTTTATTGTTTATTCAAATTAATTATCCATATACAGCTTATAAGTTTAAAAAATATGATAGTAACAATACGAATTGAATAAAATAGAAGAGTTAAAAAAACTACGGCTATACAATTCATAGATGCGTTTGTTTTGTAAGAGATGCCCGCTCATTATCTCACACGAGAGAATTTCCATAGGAAACTGTATCCTTGATTGACATATTTTTTACAAATATGTACCCCTCCCCCTCCCTCCCCCCCCCCCCCCCCCTGTGGCATGTACAACCACTTTGCGATTTTTGATTATATACATACAAATCTAAGCTATAGTTGAGAAACTGTAAGAATGACGGCCCCCTCCTTATCCCCACCTCTGTTACATGACCCCCCCTCAACTCCATGAAACAACAAACTGAACAACTGAAAAAAACTGATTTTCAGTTACGCATTTCATTTTGTTAGGTTGTCACGGAGTTGAGGGGGGTTGGGTAGCAGTGGTTGGGATAAGGAGGGGACCGTCATTCTTACAGTTTCTCAACTATAGAAATTAAAATATGGTTACTGTCTGTGTGTGTGTGTGTGTGTGAAAGCGATACACTCAAGATGCAGAGGCAGAGTATTCCCTTCCAATCAATATATCTTTGGTACGGTCGCTTGCCTCGATCTACATTGTTGTGACCTTAGCTGTATCGTAGGTCGTGTATGTGTTTACCATAAGTTTCTATCATAACATGTCTAGTTTGCTCTGACTGGGACACGAACCTAACGACAAACCAGCTAATTGCCTACGGGTTCTCCTGCGCACGAGAATGCGCATTAGATTCGACAATATTGTGTGGAAGTCTAGGTAGAATGAAATGGGTATAGAATTTCGTTTATAAACACCAGAAACGACATTTTTTTATTTCTAAAAACTTAAAAATTAAATAATTATATTTAATTTTCAAATAACCTGTGATTGTGACGCAAGTATTCTGTAAAATCACTGTTTATGAATGACTGTCAATGCATCTTGCATTAAACAATGAAAGTAATTACTCGAGCAACAATGGCTAGTGCTTACCAATTTCTTGAGAAAATTAACAAATATTAAAAAAAAATCATAAAAACTCGGTCAAAACCGCTCCTTAAATTATTGTTATTATTGTTATTATTATTATTATTATTATTATTATTATTATTATTATTATTATTATTATTATTATTATTATTATTATTATTTTATTGTTGCAATACATACAAACTCGGTCAAAACCGGCATAAACATGTTGTACGGACACAAATGTCAAGTATTTCCATGTGTTTACCTTATTAAAATCTACTTAGAACTACTTAATATATCTTCTTCTTCTTCTTCTTCTTCTTCTTCTTCTTCTTCTTCTTCTTCTTCTTCTTCTTCTTCTGCTTCTCAAATGCCCAGATTTGGCTATACTACTTAATATATCATTGTCCACATTATTTTTTCCAAACCGAACTGTGGATGCTATGTACGGTCGTGGCCGATTTGTACTCATCCCAGCATTCGCTCTTTGTACGGTGGAAACCACGAAAACCACCATCGGGATGGAGAAATTCTTGAAGTCTTCATTCTTCTTAGTTCAAAAATTTTCGCACTATCCTACACGTGTTCAAAATTATTGCTTTTTGCATCTCGATGTATATGTTCGGTTGGAGACCAATCAGTTTAATACTGTCATGGAGTTTACGTGGAACAATGCCATTTGCTGATATAATTAACGGTATAACAGTTACATTATTCTGCTTCCACAACCTTTTTATTTCAATAGATAATTCCTTATATCTGTTTATCTTTTCCCGCCAAGTTGTCTCTACATTGTGGCATAAAGGGACGGCAACATCAATTAAAATCGTTTCTTGTTTCTTCTTGTCAATAAATATAATATCCGGTCTATTGTGATGTATGGTTTGGTCTGTAATAACTGCCCGGTCGTAATATAATTTGTAGTCTTTACTATCTAATACCTTTTCAGGCTTGTATTTGTAATACGCAGTGGTTGTGTTTATAAGTTTATATTTCATGGCTAATTTTTGATGTACAATGTTTGCAACTTGGTTATGCCTATGAAGATAATCTGTTTGACAAAGCATTTTGCACCCAGATACGATATGTTCAATTGTTTCGCCGTTCAAATTACATTTTCTACATTTATCTTCCACTGTGACGTCTTTCAGTATGTATTTTTTGTAATTGTTAGTCTTGATTACCTTATCTTGAATAGCGATCATAAATCCCTCTGTTTCGCTGAAAATGTCCCCGGACGTTAACCATTTGTTCGATGCTACCCTATCGACGCTATCCTTAAGAAGTTCTTTATAATGTCTGCTATGTAACGTCTTTTCTGATATTCTGATCTCTTTTGCTGTGTCAGAATTTAGTTTTTGAAGCAAGTTTAATTATTATTTAATTATTATTATTATTATTATTATTATTATTATTATTATTATTATTATTATTATTATTATTATTATTATTATTATTATTATTATTAGGTCCAGTCTTACAATGTCCCAATAACTATTTATTCGTCGAATAGCTTGTTGTCTCCATGGCCAACGACCAATCAAAACTCTTGAAATCCTCCAACTACAAATAACTTTCTTATTGCGAGATTGTAAGACCGGCCCTTATTATTATTATTATTATTATTATTATTATTATTATTATTATTATTTTTAATTATTTTATTGTTGCAATACATACAAACTCGGTCAAAACCGGCATAAACATGTTGTACGGACATAAATGTCAAGTATTTCCATGTGTTTACCTTATTAAAATCTACTTAGAACTAATTAAATATATCATTGTCCATATTATTTTTTCCAAACCAAACTGTGGATGCTATGTACGTTCGTGGCCGATTTGTACTCCTCCCAGCATTCGCTCTTCGTACGGTGGAAAACCACGAAAACCACCATCATCAGGATGGAGAACTTCTTGAAGTCTTCATTCGACTTAGTTCAAAAATGTTCGCACTATCCTACATGTGTTCAAAATTATTGCTTTTTGCATCTCGATGTATATGTTTGGTTGGAGACTAATTATATAGTTTAATACTGTCATGTAGTTTACGAGGAACAATGCCATTTGCTGGTATAATTAACGGTACAACATTTACATTATTCTGCTTCCACAATCTTTTTATTTCAATAGATAGTTCCTTATATCTGTTTATCTTTTCCCGCCAAGTTGTCTCTACATTGTGGCATAAAGGGACGGCAACATCAATTACAATCGTTTCTTGTTTCTTCTTGTCAATAAATATAATATCCGGTCTATGATGTATGGTTTGGTCTGTTATAACTGCCCGGTCGTAACATAATTTGTAGTCTTTACTATCCAATACCTTTTCAGGCTTGTATTTGTAATACGCAGTGGTTGTGTTTATAAGTTTATACTTTATGGCTAATTTTTTATGTATAAGGTTTGCAACTTGGTTATGCCTATGAAGATAATCTGTTTGACACATCATTTTGCACCCAGATACGACGTTCAATTGTTTCGCCGTTCATATTACATTTTCTACATTTATCATCCACTGTGACGTCTTTTATTATGTATTTTTTGAAATTGTTACTCTTGATTACTTTATCTTGAATAGCGATCATAAATCCCTCTGTTTCGCTGAAAATGTCCCCGGACGTTAACCATTTGTTCGATGCTACCCTATCGACGTTATCCTTAAGAAGTCTGCTATGTAAAGTCTTTTCTGATATTCTTACCTCCTTGTTATTATTATTAATATTATTATTATTATTATTATTATTATTATTATTATTATTATTATTATTATTATTATTATTATTATTATTATTATTATTATAATAATATTAATAATAATAATAATAATAATAATAATAATAATAATTATTATTATTATTATTATTATTGTATTTGTGCTTGCTGTTCATAAAGCATTAGTACCCTATATAATTGTTATTGCCATTTAGGTACGTTTGCATTATATTACGGAAGTATATATATAGTGTTTAATCAAAAAAGTATTATTATTTTTCACGTTTTTATTATTGTTGTTGTTACTTGTTTATAACAACAACAACAACAACAACAACAAAAGCATCAGTAGCTTGTGTGTGGTATAGCGGAGATACGGTTACGGTCACGTGGTCGCACGGATACGGTAATTGTACGGAAATACAAGACGTACACAGGCAGCTCCATTGAAAAGCGAACGCGGTTCAGGAAGAAAGTATCACGCGTAACTCTTCTTGCATAATGTCTGCACTTTCTCTTTATTCTTATAGCACGCTAGGGATTACCGCGTGCACTGCCTGTTGTAACTTATAATTACCATTGTTTCCACCAACTGCATGTGTGACTAAATCGCACGTGTTTTGCTCCACATCGTCAATGCACTCTGAAGGCCGTCAAATTACGTCAAACAAGTAAATGTTAGATTAATTAATTGCTTTTACAACCTCTTACAAAAATCAGAACCATTCTTCTCAGTGTCTCGAGCGCGACAGCTGTTTGGGCCCATAATATGTTCTCCAGGAAATGCACCACCTGAGCACCGAGTAGCCTTTTGTTGTAATAGTGTGGTTGGTCGGTAAGTTAGTAAGCCTATATGTGACCCTATAATTACAAGACACATTTGTAGGGCATATTGTGCGAATTAGTTTCCAGCACCGATGCAGGTGGCTCAGTGGTAACGTGCGAGACTATTTCGGAAGGTCACCGGTTCGATTTCTACCATGTGGCAATCCTGAGTGAAGGTTCATTTACCGAGGTTTTTATCAGTCATAATGTGAATGCTGGGATTGAACCCTAAGACATTCCTTCTAAACTATCCAATATATTCAGTCATCTGAAGAGGGGCACGTCAAGTAGTGGAGTCCGCAGTGGCATCCCCCGAGTTATTGACGATGTTCGAATTAATTTATTGTATGTATTATGTGTTATATATATATTACCCCCAACATTCTACCACTTTAGGAGTTTTATTTACATGCCCCGTGTCTTTATATGGCAACAGTTTGTGTACCCTATTGACGTTTAGTCTCAAATGTACTCTTTAGTTTTCAAATGCAGCAGATAATGATGTTGAAATATTTAATAATTCCCAAAGCCACCCAAGCTACACACACACATGTCTCTATATTTACTAGGTATTAGTAAATATTTGTATTAACTATTTCCTGATTATTTTGACGAAAACCAATTCTTCACACAATTTCCGTTATTTCCTCAACTTTAATTTTACGGACATTTTAATTACTAGTTCTACAATGCTCCTCCTCAATGGATAATTAATATATCGACGAAAATAAATTATTATTTGTTCATAAAAGGCAACCAGTGACAAAATAGGCTTGTTGTCAATTAATAGATGTTGTCAGTTGTCCGATGCAGTGTAGGCCTAATATAATTTTAAAAAGCATACACAAGGCGTCATATTATATAAACATAGTACATCTGAGTGTCAAATTAATAAGAAGTGTATGAGAAATTATTATTAATTTAATTAATGAATGAGTTACAAAGCAAAGTGAATTATTGTTTCGTAAATGGACAAGATGTGAGGAACTAAATGCGTTCAAGATCAAACGATATTGCTAATTCTAACATTCTCCTTGGACCATATTTTACAATTATTCAAACTAACATTAGAAAAATAACTGGCACGCAAAGATCTTACGTTTTATTCACTCTCGTACGGTTGGTCGTCATTTGTTTTCCAGACATTTATTATGTGATAGGTGCAATTATTTGTTTAGGTATCTTTAAATATTAATCCCCGTACTTGCGGTTTTCCTCCAATCATCCCCCGACGTTCGTAACAGTAAATAATCAAAACAATCAAAAATCAACATATCACTTTGTTTTCATTAAACTAAATAGAATGTAATAGTATTATCAGGGCTAATTGAGGGTATAGTGGGCTCTCCCCCAAATATTTTTCAAAACATTCGTTGAAGAAGTATAGTACGACGCTCACTCACACGGACACGGGTCTTGCTTGTTTGAAACAATTATCAATTATTCGAGAATAACACGACGTGTATAATATCTACCATGTTATGTAACATGTCAATGTTTACTATAGGGGCAATCCCCTCCGTCACAGTGTTAGCCAAACTAAGTCGACGACCTTGTCCTCAAAAAATAGCTGCAAGCACCGCTATAGTTCACAGACATGCGATTTCCGAACCACTGGGCCGCGGCATAATAAGCGACCCGCATTCGCAAGCCCATAATACATAATACCAAAGATTACTGACTCAGTAATCTTTGATAATACTATATCCGGTGTGTATTGTTGTATCTAAAAGTTTACGAGCGTTATTAACTATTATTGACATTTTATTATTGACAAAAATATGTACAACCATTGTTTCCTGCAGAAGAGAAACTGCAATGTGGTTGTGAATGTGAAAGTGAAGATTGTCGTACAAAAAAATTGAAAGGCAGCTTACCCAATCAATACCCATACAATGGAGAAGAATTTCAAAGAGCATACGCGCAGACAATTTGAGCGGATTATCTATAATTAAATTCACACATTTTATTTTGCAATAGGTAAGTATTGAATGCGCGAACAGTTCGGTGCCACTTCTTGTCTGATATTATTTTTTAATAGATGTCAATGTCCCAACATTCGCGTTGTGACTGAGAAAAACGTCGAAATAACTTTATAGTCAGGGTTGCCGGTAGAGGGTATCGGCGACTTGCCGCATTAGAGCCTCGTCGTGTGCCAACATGAGCCATCCTCTTAGTTTAGTGTTGAAGGACGCATAGTAGTTTGATCTGTGTCGAAAGAGGCGTTTTGAATTTATTCCATTTCTTGGTAATTGGGGGTGGGGGGGGTGGGAGGGGGTGGCTTGATCACAAATCACGTCTCTTTCTCTTCTAACCATTTTAATTATTTAATTACACTTACAAAAATAATTTTTGATTCTGCCGCGTGTGAAATTTATTGACGAGTGCACTCAATCCGTCATGGATGGGTTTTTTGAGGAGGGAAATAAATATGTCCGATTGTAGAATACAACCATAACAATATGTTTTTGTAAAACATTCTGGAGAACCACGACAATATATAGTATTGTATTAGTGATCTTTACTTCTAGCCCCATCACGCATTTGTAAACGTGCTTGAAATTTATAGCTGGTGACGATCAGTGTTGAGTAGAAATTTTTAAAAAGGAACGCGTTCCTTTTGTAAATAAAGAAACTTTTGATACAAAAGTTCCTAATTTTTATTTCTGGGAACTTCTTCAAATATTGAAAAGTTATTTTCATTTTAATATGCATAACAGCCACCCTTCGGCTATTCCAGACCATTTGAAAACAAATTACTAATTTCGGAGACCTAGAATTTAAAAAAATTGAAATTCCTCCCATTTTTTCGATTAGATTAGACGAGATGCGAGCCGTCGTCGTCGTCGTTTTTAACGAGGTCGACTCCGTATTTTTTGAGAAGTTTATAAAAACCACATATTATCCCATTACTGTTTTCACAAAATGAACTTTTATGAGAACTTTTAAACATTCCAGTAACGCAGTATAGCTACTTTTTTGAGGAACTGTAACTTTTTAAGTTCCTTTTAAACACAGTAAATTAATGTTAAGTTAATTTTTTGAAGAACTTACCTAACACTGCTAAATAATATCGTAAGATTGTCAGTAGATAATATATTAGTAGATATCGTAAGATTATCACGATATGTGACTACCGTACACGTCATATTGAAACAAAGTAAGATTTCCTAAAGCTGTCAACTTTGCAGACAGACAAAACACAGAGAGAGAAAGTGATCACGCGTCTCCGTAGGAATATCGTCGGGTTTTAAGTCGTTAATATTATCTTATCTCCGATTCAATTCCTTTTAACTTCTCGGCATTGAACGGCAAACGTGTCCGACTACACATTTAAATGACCTCTCACTATGACAAGATCACGCAGATTATGCAGTGCGACCTTTCGACACAGCTTTCTCTATTCAACCACGTCAAGATATCTATCCACGAACTTCTCCATACCTGAAGGTCAATGGCGATGTTTGACCCTATCAGCATCAAGTGTTACATGGAATTTCTATCCGCGTGAATATTGTCAAAATCAGCAATAAGGAGCCGTCCATAAATGATGTCACACAATTTTTGACCAAATTAGACCCTCCCCCCCCCCCCCCGACATGCCAACATAAAAAAAGAACTGGGACAAAATCAGTCACATCGAGATCAAATATTTATTTATTATCACGTATGTATTATACATAGGGATGCAAAATTTCCGGAAAATTTGAAAGAAATTTCCGTGTTTTTTTTTTTTTCGAAAAAAACTGAAATTTGGTTTTTATCTCCCAGAGTCCCAGCAGTGTGATTTTTTTTAAAATGACTTTTATTGGGATTGGGAATATGCCTGGATCAACTCCTTATTAAGAAAATAATTTTTTAAATCTGTACTGTACTGTGGGATGCCGCTAAATTCACTGATCCAGTTACATGGTGGCAAGGGCTGTGCACTACTCAAGCCATCACTCCTGTTGCTGTCAGACTCCTGAGCGTGCAACCTTCTTTCGCTGCATGCGAGAGGAATTGGTCAGCATTTGGGCATATCCATACTAAATCACGCAATCGTTTGAAAATGGAACGAGTCGATAAGCTAGTTGCGATAAGAAGTAACCTACGTTACACACAAAATGTAGAGGAGGGAGCAGGAGTGTCTGATAGTACTAAAACTTCGTTCACTCGTAACCATGGTGTTTGTGAGAGTGACGATAGTTCATCGGACTCCGAGTCTGACTGTGTTACACAGCCTTGGATCAGTTGGATGCATAATAATTAATAACCAACACAGTACCAAAATGCCTAGCATCAGTTAAACACTTTTTTAAGCTCAGTTAAACACCATTCTCTCGTGCCGTAATGTGGATTGCTGACAAATGCCTCAGCCTAGGTAAAATATACCTAGCCTAAGTGAAATTATCACACTTAAAAGAGAACATTCTATAACTAAACTTTCTTAATGAGGGAGGTTCAATTCAAGTTCAATTATTTGCATCAATTTGACTGTTCTTAATGGCAGTTAAATGTTCCTAGTGTTCTAGTCTATTTAAAAGCTATGTGTTAAGTGCTATGTTTATTCTTGTACTTTTTGTGATTAAAAATAAATAAAATTGAAAATTTCCCAAAAAAGCCTATTTTTTCACACTACGAGGAAAAAAACGAAAAAAACAATGTTTTTTTTTTCAAAAAAATCCGGTTTTTTCCGAGTCCTTACATCCCTAATATATACAACGTATTTTCTTTATTTTTTACATTTGCACAGCTACTGGTTACTGGTCATTCGTCCATGGCGAAACTCAGCAGGTAGCGCATTCTAGTGGCTAAAAACCAGTTTTGGAAATGCGTGAAATTGCGGGATTATTTGAAAAAAGGTAAAATACTATAAAAGCAACAGCATTAAAAAATGGCATTATATGCAGTGCATGCATGGATGTCACAGAAAAACTGACCTCTCCACCCCCAAATTATGTGACATCATTTACATCAACGTGTATCAACCCCAAGGGGACTCGAATCTGGTTGGAATTCATAGTCGGCCCCTACACCTAGGGGCACCCATTGTTGCTATGGATTTGTTTTGTTTATGGGAAATAACATGGAAACAATTGTTACCTTAGCAACAATGGGCGCCCCTAGGTGTAGGGGCCGACTATGAATTCCAACCTGTCCCGCGCGCACTTGTCTCCGTATTTGTAGGTCCCCCCATAGTGAGAACACACATAGTGGGAACAGGTCATTTCATGGTCATTCCCCTCGAGTACATGCTAAAGAATTCCAATTTGAACCAACTAGCGTTTGAATATCAACAACCTAAAAGGTAAGCAATACATATTGTGAATTCCTCCTTGTCCCTAACCCAAATGAATGTGATATAAAATTTAAAAAAAACAAAATGCTATTGACTGGATCAATCAAACAAATTATTACACATTTTATCAACGTTGGGTAGGAACGGATTTTTTTAGTTCCGTTCCTAGGAACTAGTTCCTTTTTAAGGAACTAAGGAACGCTTTAGTTCCTTTTTTCCAACCAGGAACTGTGGAACGCCATAGTTCCAATTTTCCAGGAACTGTAACTTATTTTCATAAGTTCCTTATATTTTTACTTGACTGTACAAGCATGAAGGACGAAAGCGCCAAAACATAGTTTACTTACAAGATGACAGAAACGAGAAATCTAAAACAACTTTTTTTGTAATATTTCATTCTTGTCTACCCATCCCAACCCTCCACCTGCTACGCCACCCCCGCGTGGGGTCTCCAATTAGTCGCACACCGGCACAAGTCGAAGACCCAAAACCGGTGACTAATCCCAAATCCCTCGTGCGGAATAAGCGTGTCATGTCACTTATAACTGACCAAACGTCCAACCCCTCCTAAACAGGTGTGAGAGCAACATGACTCAGACTGTCAATCCAAAATCAAACAAAACATGAAAGGCTGTGTCTGCTACCAACCCAGTTGGAAGGAGTGCGGCTGTATACGGAACACTGCTGCCAACCCCCCTTGGAAAACAGCTGTTTTAACTCGTGGCTAAGGAATGTGACAGCTCGACAACCCCTCTTGGTAGGAGTGCGCCCTACTACAGAACACTGCTGCCAACCCCCCTTGGAAATCAGCTGTTTTAACATGTGGGTAAGGAATGTGACAGCTCGACAACCCCGTTGGTAGGAGTGCGCCCTACTACAGAACGATACTACAGATCATCAGATCGTATTCTTGGATATTTTTTAAATCCAATGAGACCCTCTCTTCGTAAATCCATATATATTTGGTTACATGCATATATTGAGAGCCGTGTACTATCTATACCAGTCTAAGCGCTCCAACTTCCATCGTGTGGCATGGCGTACGGGGTAGCGACGTCGATTACAATTTTCAAGGTCTCGGGTTCGAGACCCGATACCTGCAGTCTTTTTTCTTCCATATTCAGAGAAGCAGCAAAGTTGAGAAGGGTTTACTAAGGGGAAGTTTTTTTTTCAAGCGCTCGTAGCAACCATACGGATGGTCCAAATTTGTTTCTGTATTTTTTTTTTATTTTTTTTGCGTTAATTATCTAGACATCCTGAAAACAAAAATAGTCTGGGGGTCATACTAACAGAGATACAGGCGCCCAAAATTTCAAAAACGCTCACAGAATAGCAAAATCGGAGAATTTTGAAATTTTTATTTTTTTTAAATTTTTTTTTAAAACACGAAACATATCAAGAGAGCAATTTATAAGAAGGAATTGACAACCAAAAAATTCTATCTCAATCTGTTTACCCGTAAAAAAATAAAAACCTCAAAAAATCTACTATTTTGGTTACCGGTTCCTGAAGTTGGCGTCGCCTCACCACGACCTGTGCAAACCGACGATACCGACGCTCATACTACGTCACCAAGGATTCTTACTGATCTTTCAATGTTCCGTTCAATGTTTCTTGAATTCAAGGACAAAAAAGCATCAAAATATACATGGATAATATATAACACAACAATAACTCTACTTTATGTGATACGTTTTTGTCCTTGAATTCAAGGAACATTGAGCGGAACATTGAACCGTATACCCACATAACACGGTTCAATACTTTCCATCAAACTTATTGAATTCAATGACAAAAGCATCAATCAATAGAAGCTATATTGTTGCAGTTTTTTACCAAGCTGTTTTTGATTCGCTTTTGTTCTTGAATTCAATAAGTTTGACGAAAGTATTGAGTCGTGTAATGGCGGCATAAATAGGGCATCAGTTCCCACGCGAAATGATTGAGACATACAAACGTTCTAAACGAGGCAAAACACTAAACATTAAAATACAACAATACCTTTTTTAGTCACCTAAAGAGAGCCAGGAATCTCTGGGCAGCATTGCTACCAAAAATTATATTATTATAGATTAGTTTAGTGTGCATTGTGGATGTGTTTCCACTATCTTCGCATTCAATATGTCAATACTATTAAATCAGAATATTGTTACCCTACACAATTTATATACACAAACAAGTGTCATTGACTTGGCAAACCCATTTCATACAAAATGTCACCTGAAAACTCGTATCCACGGCAAAGTAGGTCAAGTATAGTGGTTGCTCGAGACTTCGTACGAACATGTCGATTATGTCTTCGCTGGCTTTTCGATTGTTATAAAGTAACTATTTGTCACATGCCACGACTCTCCAAGTCAGACCGTTCCACAAACAGATAAGATTTTAGAAATTGATAAACTGTAAAAAATTGAAGTCCAAAACTAAAAGCAATGGGCGACGTTAGGTAACATTATTATTGTAGCCTGCGTAAAGCGACACTGATAATTATTTCGCTAATGATTTTCGACTTTACTCTCGATAAAAAATACGAAAATTTGTGATTCATTTGTTAATTTTATAGACCTACTTCATATATCATCAGTACCCCCCCACCCCCCCCCTCCCCCCCCCCCACACACACGTTCACCCAACTCAACATTATCACGTTCAAGTAGCTAATTTAAATCAATTGCCTAATATTCCACATTTAAAACTGTTAGGTCAGCTGGCGTAATGGTCGTGGTCGGTTGGGCGTTGATTCCTCCGCTCCAGGTTCGAGCCCTGGTTCGGGAATGAAATCATGAAGTGTTTTTCTTCTGTATAATATATCATAGATCAAAGAATTAATATCATTGTTGACGAAATACAAGATGTAAAATATCATAATACCTAATAAATAGAAATATACTGTTGGAATCTAAATATAGCAATCATAAAAATAATCATAACACGTTGTTAATACGTTAGTCATAAAGTTGGTCACCTAGTTGGTAAACCTGCTAGCGTTAAAAATGTTTCTTTATCCAAGTAGTTGGTATACCTGTCAAGTTAATTGGTTTGCGCGCTATTCTAAAGACTGAGCCGATAAAGCAGTTCTCCCCATGGTGACACCGCCTTCTCAACGCACAACCCAATCACTCCCACTCTCGCATTGCGGTAGCATTGACGTCATCTAAACAGGCCGTTGCAGATAACGTGAGGTGATAAGACCAATCAGAGCAACTCCCGCGCAATTACACGTTTTATTTTAGCTGAGCGCCATATTGCCTCCTTGCTTCTCATTCTGGAAGGTTGTACATTGCACAACGTCGTTTCAAGTAAACTTGTGATGAATTTGTTTGGTGCAATAATAGTGCTATAGAATCGTATCATAGACAGTAAACCATAAATTCTTATTCATGAAGAGAGTTCTACTTCAAAATGACGAAAACTGATTCAAAATAATCGCAGTGGTGTAAAACTTGGAGGCGTCAAACACTCAATGACGGTAAGTCCAACATGATTGTGTGTGATGTAGGCCTATACTTGAACATGAAGGATTTATAGTATCTCTGGACAAAATACATCAATAATTACACTCGCTAGGAGATATTAAACATTACACTGCTAGGTTATTGTTCGTTAAGTTTTGGAGGCGTCAAACACTCAATGTTGTGTGATGTAGGCCTATACTTGAACATGAAGGATTTATAGTATCTCTGGACAAAATACATCAATAATTACACTCGCTAGGAGATATTTAACATTACACTGCTAGGTTATTGTTCATTAAGTTTTGGAGGCGTCAAACACTCAATGACGGTAAGTCCAACATGACTGTGTGACGTAGGCCTATACTTGACCATTGTTCGCGCCGTTTATTCGTTGCTGGTGATATGTATTTTTCGGTGTTGGTATATCTGTCTATTTATTTCATATGTTTCGATTTCGGCCAATCACGTTATCTCTTACAGTTTTCCGTGCACTTGCACTATCTCTAATCTAGTCAGTATCGTTCGAGCTTCGAACTCGTAAAGTTCAATTAGTATTGTTCGACTCTCGACCTCGTCCAGTCAAGTGTATTTCTCTCCAGTTTATTCTCTCGCGCCCAGACGGCTTCTTCGACGCTGCATGTCCTGGGTTCGATCGCCTTCCAGGCATTTTCATCTTTCCTTCTTTTCTCTTCTAAACTCGAGTTTCCTTCTTCTATCTCTTTCTCACGACGGCCTCTTTCCGCCCGTCGCTGTCATCTACGTTTCGTCACCTTTCAAACATCATTGGGGTAAGTCTACACAAAAATATATACAGTCCACTAAAAAACTCCTCGGAGTGAGCAACCCGGCTCAAACATATGGTCCTCGCGGTGCCGAATTGTCCGGTATTTTTCTGCATTTTTCTCAAAGATTTTCTCTATCAAGGTCAGTCCATAGTTGGTCGCACAATACACACGTCATTGAGTGTTGTGTGTTTCCGCTCTCGTATTCTATTGATTGTGTTGTTCAGTGTGTGTCTCTTACGTACGTCGTACATCCCTTGTATTTCTAACATCGTCTTTTGCATTTTCGATCATAATGGTCGATATTACGGCAGAACTAAACAAGTTAGTTGCTCGACGCGAGTTCATATTCGCGTCCGCCCAACGAACGTACACTGCGTTCGAAAAAATAAAGCCTGAACAAGTTGAGTCACATAGGCCTCGGTTCGATGAATTATCTGTTTTGAAATCGGATTTTCAAGAAATTCAAATGTCCATTGCCGATCTCAACACTCAAGTAGTTCTTCCTGCCAAGCCGATCGAAATAGACAAAGTTCAGGAGAGTTTTGAAACGTTGTTTTACGCTGCCAAATCTCGGTTTCTCACGGCTGATAAATTAAATCAGCGTCCTGCTGTGACTCAACCTGGGTCTCTACCCGCTTCAGTCAAACCATCCATTGCATTGCCTGTCATAGATCTTCCCAAGTTCAAAGGTGACATTTGTAAATGGCCCGAGTTCTATGCTCTATTCAAGTCTCTTATTGATGATAACAAGTCATTAAGTAATGTTCAAAAATTACACTATTTAAAAACTTCGTTGTCTGAAATACCGTTGGCACTCATCTCAGAGTTTCAAATAATTGAGGAAAATTATCCCCTCGCTTTGCAAACGCTCGTCTCTCGTTATCAAAACAAGCGATTATTAGGGAGCTTATATGTTCACAAGATTTTAGATTTTGTTCCTCTGAAAACGTCATCTTATGACGGTCTTCAAGCATTTCTCAAAGTACATCGCAATTCTGTCGACTCTTTGAAAGCCCTGAATATTCCTGACCTGGGCGATTTCCTTCTACTGTGTTTGGCATTAGCTAACCTCGATACGTCATCTCGCAAGGCTTTTGAAACCAAACAATCGTCTAATTCGACTCCCGAATATAAATCGCTTATTGATTTTGTCGAAGACCAATCTAAAGTAATGGAGTTATGTGCTGTCGGTAAAAACTCAGTCACTTCTGTCAAAAGTTCTCCCCCTGTGAAGAAAGTAAATACGTTGATGGTGTCATCTGATGTTTCAAACTTGAGTTCAAAACCATCTCACAATGACTCATCTCGCAATCACGCTCATACTAACGTGTCCACTTGTCCGTTATGTAAGGCTTCGCATTCATTCTATCAATGTAATGCTTTCCGTGGTTTAACCGTAGACCAACGTTACGACACTCTGCGACAGTTAAAACGCTGTTTTAATTGTATGGGTGCACATCTACGAACCCAATGTAGTTCGACAAAGTCTTGTTCCGTGTGTCATAGTACCAGACATCACTCTATGTTGCATGTAGACTCCACTCAGTCTTCCGTGGACGATACTCCTGTCTCCGATCAAGGCCATCAGGTGCCACAGACTCTGTCGTGTCAAGTCCGGGGTTCGAACCCCATTCATCAAACCGTCATATTGGGCACCGTTCGCGCACTCATAAGTGATGCCCACGGGATATTGCACCCATTTCGCGCGGTTATTGACTCCGGGTCGCAAATCTCTGCCATCACTAATTCGTTAGTGCAACGTTTGGGCTTAAAGGTCAAACCAGCCACCGCCCAACTGTCAGGTGTTGGTCAAATTCATGCTCGTGTGCATGGTATCGTTCAATGCAGTATAGCTTCTCGACGTTCTAAGCAACCGGCTATGCATTATGTCAACGCGCACGTTCTCTCAACTATCGCCGGCAATTTGCCTACTTCCTCCGTGTCCACTGAGGTCATAAAGCGCTATCATGACCTTGACCTCGCTGACGATCACTTCAATGTTCCCGGACCCATTGATTTTCTCATTGGTGCCGATCTCTACTCTGACATTCTCTGTAAAACTGGAAACACAATCGTAGGCAGCAAACCTGCTGCACTCAACACGGTTTTCGGTTGGGTGATTTTGGGTCCAGTCAACTCTTCTGAACCTGCACCTGAGTCATCCTGCTCATTTCTCGCCGTGGCCAATACTCCTTTGGAACACACTCTTCGTCTCTTCTGGGAAACAGAAGAAGTTAGTCGACCCCCCTCTCTAGACCCAATGGATTCGCTCGCTGAAGAGCATTTCATTAAAACCCACTCTCGCGACCCATGCGGTCGCTACTCGGTCGCTCTACCTTTCAAGCCTGACTGCATCATGCCAGGCTATAATCGTGACGTCGCGCTCAAGAACTTTGTCAGTTTGGAGCGTCGTCTAAAGCGTGATCCTCCACTTCATGACACCTATCACGAGTTCATGAGTGAATACGCTCGTTCACTGCACATGCAGCCTGCTTCTCAACCTTCAGAGTACATTATCCCGCACCATTGTGTACACAAGGTCACAAGCTCTACCACTAAATTGCGAGTGGTATTCAACGCCTCCTCCCTTGATAAACGTGGAGTTGCTCTCAACCACGTCTTGCTCAGTGGTCCCAAACTTCAGAGTGACCTTCCCCGGGTTCTCACTACATTTCGTGTCTATCCCGTAGCCCTGTGAGCGGACGTGAGACAGATGTACCGTCAAATCCTTGTACACCAAGACGACCGTGTCTATCAGCACATATTTTGGCGCCCTGAGCCTTCCTCCCCTGTTATTGAGTACGAGCTCAACACAGTGACTTACGGTCTCACGCCCTCTGCTTTCCAGGCCCAAAGAGTGTTGCAGCAACTTGTCAAGGACGAGGGCGCGCAGTTTCCTCTTGCTTCACGCGCCCTCACTTCAAACATCTACATCGATGACATAGTATCCGGTGCCAGTGATCTTGACGAAGCCCTCGCGCTTCGCGCTGAGTTGCAATCAATCACTCATTGCGCCGGGGTCGAACTTCGCAAATGGGCTAGCAACTCTCCCGACGCTGTTAGCGCTCTTCCCCAGGACCACTTAGAGACTCCCCTGGTATTCTCTAACGATGAGCAGACTCTGAAAATTCTCGGATTGTTGTGGGACCCTCGCTCTGATTGCTTCAGTTTTCACACTCTACCTTTCAAAGGTTGTGTCACCAAACGTTCCATACTCTCCTACATTGCGCGCATATTCGACCCTCTCGGGTTTCTCACCCCTATTCTCTCCTGGATGAAGGTGTTCATGCAGAATCTCTGGCTCTTGCGCGTGGAGTGGGACGAATCACTTCCGGAGTCGCTTTCTCAGACTTGGATCACTGCCATCGAAAGCGTGTCCAAGTTGAGTGATGTCAGTGTTCCGCGCCTCCTTGTTTTGAGTGACGCCACCTACCGGCTTGTGGGGTTTTGTGACGCCTCCGAGAAGGCCTATGCTGCTACTCTCTATCTGCACGTTGAGACGTGCTCGCAATCTCATGTCAGACTGTTGAGAGGCAGGAGCAAGGTCGCGCCCGTCAAGCTTCTCACTGTCCCTAAACTGGAGCTCAGTGGCGCATTGTTATTGTCTCGGGTGTTGAAAGATGCCCTGCCCGCTCTCGAGTCCTTGCACATAGAAACAGTGTTGCTCTATACCGATTCCACGATCGTACTTGCCTGGCTCTCTACCCCCCTACATCAGCTTAAGACTTTCGTCGCCAATCGAGTGGTTGAAATTCTTGAGACCACTTCTCCTCTGAATTGGTCTCACGTTCGTTCCGAAGAGAACCCTGCCGACTGTGCCTCTCGGGGACTTCTCCCCCAAGACTTGTTGAACCATCCCATATGGTTCTCTGGTCCCCCGTTCATGCGTTCGCCCCCCTTTACGTGGCCTCGCTCGGTCCCCTCGCGTGAACCTAGCCACGAGGTGCCTGAGCTGAAAGCGTCTCCCACAGTTCTGATCAGTCTTGATCCCGTTGTCGACCCTCTGCTTGTTAAGCTGCAAAGCTTCTCTTCGCTCGTCAAAGCCAAGCGCGTGTTTGGTCACGTGGTACGCTTTTCCCGCATTTTGCTTGCTCGCCGAAGTCAGCTTGCTTCCCCCACTGGTCCCCTGCTCCCGTCCGAACTTGAGGACGCGATGCGTTTGTTCGTACGCATCACTCAACGACATTATTTCGCCAACGAGTTCAAGCAATTGGCGAAACACTTGCCCGTGTCTCACCGCTACGCCCCCCTCAAACCCTTCATTGACTCCCGTGGGTTTCTCAGGGTGGGCGGCAGACTTCACTACTCTTCACTTCCCGAAGAAGCACGTCATCCGCTCTTGCTTCCCAAAGAAGCTCATCTGTCCGCACTCTTGTGTGATGCTTTTCATCTCACGTCATTGCACTCTGGCCCTCGCACTGTGCAAGCTCTCATTCAGCAGATGTATTGGATCGTTGCTCTACGCGGTTTATTGCGGCAACGCATTCGACGTTGCTTAACCTGTTTCAAATTCCGCGCCAAGCCTGTTCAGCCAATCATGGCTGAGCTGCCTGAACCTCGCGCTAAGCCTTCACGCGCTTTCCTCAACGTAGGCACTGACTACGCTGGCCCTTTCTCCGTGAAGACGAGTCCCCGCCGTAACGCCCCCATCGTCAAGGGTTATTTGTGCCTGTTCATCTGCATGGCCACTAAGGCTGTTCACTTAGAGTTGGTTTCGGACTTATCCACTGAAGCCTTCCTGGCCTGTCTTGATCGGTTTCTCGCTCGTCGTGGCCTCCCCGCTCATATTTATTCCGACTGTGGTCGTAATTACGTAGGTGCTGCCCGTACGCTCCGCGAGATACACGAGTCTCTCACCTTAGCTGAAACTACTATCGCTGACAAGCTCGCTCTACGTAATGTTCAGTGGCATTTCAACCCCCCATACGCCCCTAATTTCGGTGGCCTATGGGAAGCTGGAGTGAAGTCCGCCAAACTGCTTCTGCATAGATTAATTAAGGATTCCTCCCTTAATTTCGAGGAGTATTCTACCCTGTTTGCACGTATTGAAGCCGTGTTGAACAGTCGACCTCTTTGTGCCACTTCGTTCGACCCCCTGGAAGGCCCTGATTACCTTTCCCCCGCCCACTTGTTGATTGGCACCTCACTTCTCGCACCTCCTGAAACCGCTGTCGCCGAGTCTACTTCTCACCTTTCTCGTTGGCATCAAGTCCGTCAGCTGCATCAATCCTTCTGGACGCGTTGGTCCAGAGAGTACCTGCATACGCAAATGCAGCGTGGGAAGTGGGTCTTCGTGTTGGAATCCGCCACTACCCCTTTATCTTGGCCTATTGGCAGGGTGGTTCAGGTGTGCCCTGGTAACGACAACGTCGTCCGAGTCGCGTCCGTTCGCACGTCTAAAGGAGTGTTCACCCGACTGGTGAACAAGTTAGTTACCCTCCCCTCTCTTTAGTCGTTCGTTTCGGAGTGTTGTTAGATTTAGTTTTGTAGTTCTTAGGTTGTTATTTCTCATTGTCCTATCTAAAATTGGTCTATTTTAGGTAGGCGGTATGTTCGCGCCGTTTATTCGTTGCTGGTGATATGTATTTTTCGGTGTTGGTATATCTGTCTATTTATTTCATATGTTTCGATTTCGGCCAATCACGTTATCTCTTACAGTTTTCCGTGCACTTGCACTATCTCTAATCTAGTCAGTATCGTTCGAGCTTCGAACTCGTAAAGTTCAATTAGTATTGTTCGACTCTCGACCTCGTCCAGTCAAGTGTATTTCTCTCCAGTTTATTCTCTCGCGCCCAGACGGCTTCTTCGACGCTGCATGTCCTGGGTTCGATCGCCTTCCAGGCATTTTCATCTTTCCTTCTTTTCTCTTCTAAACTCGAGTTTCCTTCTTCTATCTCTTTCTCACGACGGCCTCTTTCCGCCCGTCGCTGTCATCTACGTTTCGTCACCTTTCAAACATCATTGGGGTAAGTCTACACAAAAATATATACAGTCCACTAAAAAACTCCTCGGAGTGAGCAACCCGGCTCAAACAACCATCATGGATTTATAATATCTCTGGACCAACTACATCAATAATTACACTCGCTAGGAGATATTTAACATTAAACTGCTAGGTTCTTAGTTCGTTAAGTTAGCTACTGGTAGGCCTACGGTAGGCTGAACCCCGGACATAAGTTTTTGTGAAGGGCAGAGTTTAATGTTACTAAAATGATCTGTTAATCATGCTTATCATTATTTCATAAGTTTCTTTAGTTTGAAAACACTCTTTATGAAATGGATAAGAAATTTTAATAACAAATTGTAATCTTTCTTGTTTGATGTTACGAGCTGTCATTTTAATTTTGTACTGATAATGTCAACCTTCGACCTTAAAGGCAGAATTAACTGTTAATCAGGTACTGTCCATTACAGTTTATTTAAGTACAAAAACAAACTCCTCATAAGATGTATGAAAAATGTTATTATATATGTGAGTTTTTGTCTGTTATAAGCCGCCATTTTATTTATGTACGTACACACTTTTTATATATATATTATTTGTTTACATTCCATGCACAAAAGGTTCATAAAAACGTTAATAACCTTCTTTGTTGGATATAACTTTGAAAAATTTAATAAATATCATCTTGTGCTTCAATTTCTCCAACAAATAAGCATTGCAATTTACAAACCATTCACCTACTCACAGTCATGTTATGATTGAATAGAATGTCGCGATGACCTATCATATGTCAACAAGGAACAAAAGCCGCTTCAAACGCTGGTCTCGTCACTCTGCTTAACATGTCCACACATAAGTATATCACTGCATTATCTTGCGATCGTAGATAATGAAAGTAACTAGAAAAACACTCCGCGTTGCCAGATAAGCGATTTTTTTTAGTAAATCAAACAAATCATTTGCATATTACTCTAACAAAAAAAATACCTTTTTAATAAACATATGATTTTTTTACAAGATGGCGGTTCAAGCTACTAGTAACGAATTTGTGTAAATTTTTTCTCGATATGTGCTTATAATTGCACGAAATATTATTTAAATCCTACAAAAAGTTTTCTTTAAATAAATTAAAACCTTCACGTTGATTGTTCAATGGATGTCCACATCATTTCATTCAACCGTGCTCTTCTCAATAGGCTCTACAACAAACTATAAAACTTATCTGTGAATAGAAAGTTGCATACTGTAGATAAAGGCTAGATCTAAAACGTGATTATGTTAAATCATACAATAACTGTACTGTACTGTACTATCTAGAAGGCTGTGACTTGCATTCGATCTATGGGAGTCGATAGGTCGAACGGTAATCGAGAGTGGGAAATAAAATGTCTACCAGACTTGGTGAAGGGATCTAGGTGTTGAAGAGTTATCTTTAATCATCCACTTCACATCTCACCATCCAAAACTTATTATTAGCTAAAACGACTAATAAGACATGGTGGCAGCGGTCAACCAGTAAACGGTTAGTAAAATTCGCGTGTTAAAAAGGGGAACAGTGTAAAACATAATACCCGGCGTCAAGCACATGGCACAAAAACAGAATCAGCCAACAGCAACGACGGCTGTTCCGCCCGTGATGGCAACGCAATATCAGGTGGCAATACCTCCACCTGAGAGGTTCAATTTTACAAGCGTTCAAGAGTGGCCGACATGGAAAAAACGTTTCCAGAGGTTCCGAACGTCATCTGGCCTCTCAAGAAAACCAGACGAGGAGCAGATAGACATGCTTATCTATATAATGGGCCACGAGGCAGAAGACATTCTGCTGTCGTTTAACCTGTCTACTGAGGAAGAAAAGTCCTACGAGACAGTGTTGGACCGCTTCGAGAAACACTTCATTCCACAACGCAACACAATCTATGAAAGGGCTCGCTTCAACATGAGAGTTCAAGGGCCTAGCGAGGGGGCTGAAGAGTTTATTAGGTCACTCCACACACTGGCGAAAGATTGTGAGTATGGTTTGCTCCACGACGAAATGATCCGTGATCGCATAGTTATTGGAATGCGTGACCAGAAGTTGTGCGACAGACTCCAACTAGAACCAGGGCTGACCTTACAACGAGCCATAACAGCAGCCAGACAAGCAGAAGACGTAGCGAGACAACGTGCATCCCTGCGGGGTTCCGAAACTGCGGTAAGTGCTGTTTCAATGAAGCCTAGTCATACAAAAGGGAGAACTTTCAACAAAAGTCAAGGGCCTAAACAACATGGGCGACAAGGCAACAACAAGGGCCCTGCGGCCCCTGCCAATCAAAGTCCAGGCCTAGGGCACCCAGGCAAATGCTCCTGGTGTGGTCAAGACAGGCACAAAAGAGCCAACTGTCCAGCAAAAGGGGCTACATGTCACACGTGCAATAAGGTGGGACATTATTCCAAAGTTTGCCGCAGTGGGGGACCCAAGGTGCATCAAGTTCAAGCCCAGGAGGAGGGGGAATCAGATTCCAGTGACTCTGTATTTGTTGGTGCTGTCAACAACCACAAGAACACTAGACCGAAGAGTTGTTCGTGGGACAAGACCATCTGGATCAATGGAACAGAAGTCAAATTCAAAGTTGATTCAGGTGCAGATGTTACAGTGGTACCGTCCAACTCAGCATTTTTAGCCAACCAGCAGTTGCAACCGGCGCCAACGCGACTGTTTGGGCCTTCCGGAACCCAACTCAAAGTCGTAGGGGTCGTTAATGCTGAGCTTTCCTACAACCAGACTAGTTGTCAGCAAACAGTGTACGTTGTCGAGGACCTAATTACACCATTATTGGGACGGCCAGCCATTGAAGGACTACAGCTAGTGAAACTAGTGGATTCCGTTACAAGTAAGTCCGTCAACATTAAAGTAGAATACCCGTCACTTTTCAAAAATCTCGGAACTTTGCCTGGCGAGTACAAGATAGTGCTAGAACCTGATGCTATACCATTAGCCATAAGTACTCCTAGAAAAGTAGCCATTCCTTTATTGAAGAGAGTAGATGAGGAACTTAAGAAGATGGTGAAATTGGGAGTCATTACAGAAGTGCATGAGCCTACGGAATGGTGTGCGCCAATGGTCGTAATTCCAAAACCAAATGGAGGCGTTAGGATTTGTGTAGATTTGACACATTTAAATAAAAGTGTTAAACGGGAATTCCACCCTATACCAAAAGTGGAAAATACCCTTGCACAACTTTCATCAGCAAAGTATTTTACAAAACTGGATGCTAATTCGGGCTTCTGGCAAGTTCCGCTTGCAGCCGAATCGTCTCCGCTAACAACATTCCTTACTCCGTTTGGCCGATTCAGATTCCTAAGACTTCCCTTTGGAATAACTAGTGCTCCAGAGCATTTTCAAAGGAGAATGATGGATATTCTACAAGGAATTGAGGGAGTGTTAATTCACATGGACGATATACTTCTCGTGGGGGCAACCTTAGAGGAGCATGATCATCGCCTTCGGCAAGTTCTCAGTAGGCTACAAGAGATCGGCATGACACTCAACGAAAGCAAAACACTAGTTTGCGTTGATAAAGTGTCTTTCTTAGGACATAGCATAAGCCGGGAGGGTATTACTCCAGACAAGGATCGAATTGCAGCCATACTCGAAATGGACGCTCCCCAAAATAAGCACGATGTGCAGCGATTTGTAGGCATGGTTAATTCAGTAGGACGTTATATTCCCCGGAAATCCGAACTACTTGAACCCATCCTTTCTCTTCTACGCTCTAAAAACATGTGGCTTTGGGGCTCCGCGCAAGAGAAAGCCTTCAATGTTGTTAAGCAGTTACTAACTGAAATTCCAACATTAGCCTTGTATGATCCATTAAAGAAGACTACGGTATCGGCAGATGCATCGGCTTATGGCATCGGATGTGTTCTTCTACAAGAACAAAGCGACGGTGAAAACCGGCCTGTCGCGTACTCTTCGCGCACGCTCTCATCTACAGAGCGTCGTTATGCGCAGATCGAACGCGAAGCCTTGGCACTTACGCATGCGTGCCAGGTGTTCAGCGACTACATTACCGGTCTCCATATTGTACTGCAGACGGACCACAAACCGTTGATTCCACTGTTCACGACGAAGATTCTAGACGACTTAACACCTCGTCTTCAACGGTTTCGTCTCCGACTAATGCGTTTCTCCTACGAGATCGTCTATATACCTGGTAAGGAGATGATTGTCGCTGATGCGTTATCAAGAAAACCGCTACAGGTGAACGAAGCCGATGAACTGGAAGAAGAAACTACTGCATACGTTCGTCTCGTAGTAGAATCCATACCCGTGACGGACAACTTTCTGAAGGAAGTGATGATCGAACAAAATAAAGACCCAATCTGCAATGCCCTGAAAGAGTACAGCATGCAGGGTTGGCCAGATAAAAATCAAGTTGTAAAAGAACTGCAAGATTATTGGTCCGTTCGTCACGATATCACTGTCGAAGATCATTTACTCTTAAGAGGACAACGTCTGGTGATACCAAAGTCATTGCAAAAACAAGTCTTAACAAAAATACATGACGGTCATCAAGGAATCGTAAAATGTCGCTCGCGAGCAAGAGAAGCAGTGTGGTGGCCTGGTCTCTCGACGCAGATAGAATTCCTTGTTCGATCTTGTCCACAATGTATCCAACACTCAAAAAACCACAACGAACCACTCCTTCCATCTGACTTTCCAAAAAGGCCATGGCAAGTTGTCGCTATGGATCTATTTAAACTAGAAGAGAAATGGTTCCTAGTCGTCAACTGACTATTATTCCCGATACTTTGAGATCGCAGAGTTGACCAGTCTGAAATCTGCAGCCATAATTAATCACTGTAAAGCCATGTTTTCCAGACATGGTATTCCTGAAGTGGTACGCAGCGACAATGGGCCTCAGTTTGGAACCCTAGAGAAATCAGAATTTAAACAATTTTCAAAACTTTACGGATTTGACGTTGTTACCAGCAGCCCCAAACATAGCCAGAGTAACGGTTTCGCAGAGGCTGCGGTAAAAATAGCAAAACTAATCCTAAAGAAATCTGAAGATGTTTATACCGCTCTACTGGCGTATCGTACCACACCATTAGCCAATGGTTTCAGCCCATCAGAACTTCTGATGAACCGTCGTTTACGGACAACTCTACCGATGACTTCACGGCTCCTCAGCCAAAAACCGGACCTGTCGAGCCTGAATGTTAAGGAGAATGAGATCAAGATGCGGCAGAAGCACAATTACGACCGCAGACACAACGCTCGGGAACTGTCGGAGCTGACTGTCGGTGAACCGGTCTGGGTGATCGACATGCGCTGTCATAGCATTGTTACGGGGAAAACTGATGAGCCACGTTCGTACAATATTAGAACGTCTAGAGGTCTTCTCCGTCGCAACCGGTGGCATCTTATTCCGGCTCCGTACTTCAAGGATGAGGGTGAAGAAGATGATGACGTCAACAGAAATTGGAATACCGCCCGGGAGCCTTGGTCAACCAATGATTGTCCTCGCCCTAGTCCCCGTCCACCCGTGGAAAAGAAGAATCTCGACTCTCATTCCCGTAGTCGCAGTCCAACACAGAAGAGAAGCAATGTTGATGATGGGAGCCCAGTTTCCACGTTGCAACCAAGGAGGTTATATAAAGCACTGGAGGGGCGGTGGCCTATGTTTACGGGCTGTTGCAGTGAAGCCGGTTTTGCGGCGCGCGGCCGAGCGGCGGCCATATTGAGACTGGAAGGATTTCAATGCATGCATCTTTCCCCGCCCCCTCGGCGGCCCCCCGCACGTGACTTTTTCCACGATGTGTCGCTACAGTTTTCGGCGCCCGGCCTTTGGCTACTCGTGGGTATTTTTTTCGACTTTCCACCCCCACCCCTTCACCCCCTCACGACTTGTTTTATCTCGTCAAGTGTGCGATTTCGGCGCTCTCGTTTTGCGGTAAAAATTGTAAAAAATTCAAATGTTTTTTTGGGAATTTTTCGGATGCTTTTGATCGCAAGTCAATTGATTGGCGCATCTTTTTGTAAGAATTTTATGAATTTTAATGGTCCCTTTTAAAAGTTACGGGCACTTAAACTCGAAAAATTTGCGAAATTTGGATTTGACGGATCTAGTACGTTTTAAACGCGTCACATTCAAACGGCTCTGCCCGTCGAACCAAACGAGATATAACGTTCGTTTTTGTTTCGTTACCGACGCTTACTATCTGGGTAACTGGAATTTGGAAATTTTTTGGATTCGTCCCAGAACTTTCGTCAATCAAATTGTGTACATTTGGTAAAGTGCGTTTTTAAAAAGCGCGTGTAACACTTTGTTTCCACATTTTTTGTTTGAAAATTTTCTCGACTTTTTCATTTTGATAAATAACCACTTATCTTGATTATTAACGAAGCGATTTTTTAATTTCGTCCCGGATGCTTAGTTATGGGCACTTTTCCATTAATTCTACACGGTTTCAGTTTTGATTTTTTTGCGTCAAGTTGGTACTTTCGAAATGGGTTTTTTTCTTTAGGCCGATGCTGAACCCTTGCCCGTACAGGGGCATGGAAAAACATTTTCGAAAAGTCACCCCTTTACCGAATGACAGATGTTCCCGCAACGCACTTTTCACGGCGTTATTAAAACACGCATACAAAAGTTTTGTTTTTGTATATTAAAAGGGATTTTAATATGCCATCTAACATATATTTGTGATTAGTATTATTAAATACTCATTTGTCTATCCGAAAACGTTACGTTAAAAAATTAGACTTTACGGGTGTCCGAGTTACGGTGCTTTAACGGATTTCACGCGTAGGCGTTTTTTGTCGGAGTTTGTCTTTGGGAATTTTTCAAAGTCTTAAAAAAGCATGTTGGAATTTTTTCTAATTATCGTTTTCCGTTTTACCTTGTCCGAGACTATTTTTGACATATTGAATGTACCCGGACGTACCGGGCACGTACCGTCTTCGTATTTTTGTAATTTTAATTTTCAGTTTTGAACGTCCCCCAAATGTCCCGTTTTGAAATCGGACAACCCGTTTTGGTATCATTAAAAAGAGCGTTCCAATACCTTTCAGTACATGTGCAGTTTGTTGACGTCACACTTACCGGGACGTACCGGAAAGCTTTTGTACGTGCAAAATTCAACTTTTTTGTTTTTGACCACCCAAATTACGAATTCGTTATGAGTTTTTTCGGAATTTTTCGTCGGAATAACTTTTCTATATTCTTTATTAAATATGTTTAGTTTTTAATTTATCGAAAAAGCTCAAAACACGACGACGGGGGGGGTGCCGTATACATTGATGTAATCTGAAGATAATCAATTTTGACACTCACATTTGTCTTTGATGGCTTATTGTGGGTGTCGTAGATACTTGAGTGAAGAAAGAAACTTGAAAATTGTGTGATTTTGAAAAAAGAAAAAAGAATAAGTGTACAAAAAGTACATGTACCATGTAAAACTGTCGTGGATACTTGAGTAAAGAAAGAAACTTGAAAATTGTTGGATTCGAATCACTGACCCATATGGCACTGGACGCTTGAACTCGATATACTATGCTACAACATTGGGCAATTTATTCGTTAGATATCGTGTAACACGGGCGCGTATAAAAAGTCCGGGTTGATCTTTTTTGGTGAATTAAAGATTTCGAATATTTAATATTGAATCACGCTTTCTAAAAAAGTTGACACGAAGTCTGTAAGTCATATTGGTCGCCCACAATAAGCCATCAAAGACAAATGTGAGAATCGAAATTGATTATCTTCAGATTACATTAATGTATACGGCACCCCCCCGTCGTCGTGTTTTGAGCTTTTTCGATAAATTAAAAACTAAACATATTTAATAAAGAATAGAGAAAAGTTATTCCGACGAAAAATTCCGAAAAAACTCATAACAAATTCGTAATTTGGGTGGTCAAAAACAAAAAAGTTGAATTTTGCACGTACAAAAGCTTTCCGGTACGTCCCGGTAAGTGTGACGTCAACAAACTGCACATGTACTGAAAGGTATTGGAACGCTCTTTTTAATGATACCAAAACGGGTTGTCCGATTTCAAAACGGGACATTTGGGGGACGTTCAAAACTGAAAATTAAAATTACAAAAATACGAAGACGGTACGTGCCCGGTACGTCCGGGTACATTCAATATGTCAAAAATAGTCTCGGACACGGTAAAACGGAAAACGATAATTAGAAAAAGTTCCAACATGCTTTTTTAAGACTGAAAAATTCCCAAAGACAAACTCCGACAAAAAACGGCTACGCGTGAAATCCGTTAAAGCACCGTAACTCGGACACCCGTAAAGTCTAATTTTTTAACGTAACGTTTTCGGATAGACAAATGAGTATTTAATAATACTTATCACAAATGTATGTTGGATGGCATATTAAAATCCCTTTTAATATACAAAAACAAAACTTTTGTATGCGTGTTTTCTTAACGCCGTGAAAAGTGCGTTGCGGGAACATCTGTCATTCGGTAAAGGGGTGACTTTTCGAAAATGTTTTTCCATGCCCCTGTACGGGCAAGGATTCAGCATCGGCCTAAAGAAAAAAAAACCCATTTCAGAAGTACCAACTTGACGCAAAAAAATCAAAACTGAAACCGTGTAGAATTAATGGAAAAGTGCCCATAACTAAGCATCCGGGACGAAATTAAAAAATCGCTTCGTTAATAATCAAGATTAGTGGTTATTTATCAAAATGAAAAAGTCGAGAAAATTGTCAAACAAAAAATGTGGAAACAAAGTGTTACACGCGCTTTTTAAAAACGCACTTTACCAAATGTACACAATTTGATTGACGAAAGTTCTGTAACGAATCCAAAAAATTTCCAAATTCCAGTTACCCAGATGGTAAGCGTCGGTAACGAAACAAAAACGAACGTTATATCTCGTTTGGTTTGACGGGCAGAGCCGTTTGAATGCGACGCGTTAAAAACGTACCAGATCCGTCAAATCCAAATTTCGCAAATTTTTCGAGTTTAAGTGCCCGTAACTTTTAAAAGGGACCATTACAATTCATAAAATTCTTACAAAAAGATGCGCCAATCAATTGACTTGCGATCAAAAGCATCCGAAAAATTCCCAAAAAAACATTTGAATTTTTTACTATTTTTACCGCAAAACGAGAGCGCTGAAATCGCACATTTGACGAGATAAAACACGTCGTGAGGGGGTGAAGGGGTGGGGGTGGAAAGTCGAAAAAAATACCCACGAGTAGCCAAAGGCCGGGCGCCGAAAACTGTAGCGACACATCGTGGAAAAAGTCACGTGCGGGGGGCCGCCGAGGGGGCGGGGAAAGATGCATGCATTGAAATCCTTCCAGTCTCAATATGGCCGCCGCTCGGCCGCGCGCCGCAAAACTGGCTTCACTGCAACAGAGGCTACCGCCCCTCCAGTGCTTTATATAACCTCCTTGGTTGCAACCTCCTATTGTTGATGAGAACTATAAGACTACTAGGAGCGGCCGTACTATCAAGGTGCCGTCCAAATTAAATTTATAACTTGTTTCAGAAGAACTTATCTTTATAAAATATTGAGTTAGATTATTATAAAACTGTGTTAATCTTTAAAAGCTAATTGTGTATGAAATGTTAGTGGTTTACATGTGTCCTGTCTTTTGAGCCATTTGCTCCTTTAATGAAAAAGGGAGATGTACTGTACTGTACTATCTAGAAGGCTGTGACTGCATTCGATCTATGGGAGTCGATAGGTCGAACGGTAATCGAGAGTGGGAAATAAAATGTCTACCAGACTTGGTGAAGGGATCTAGGTGTTGAAGAGTTATCTTTAATCATCCACTTCACATCTCACCATCCAAAACTTATTATTAGCTAAAACGACTAATAAGACTAATAAGACAATTAAACCATAATAAAAGCTATTTGTATCGTCGACAAAGTTCGTTGTTAACTTTTGCATGGTTGCCGTAAAAGTCATCAAACATGCCACGTCATTGTTGCCATTCTATTACAGTTATAGGATTTCCAAAAGTAGATTAAGAAAAGTTTCTTCGTACACGCCCTTATTCATGCAAGTATGTGCATCTAACTTCAATGGTCCTTAAATGAGAATCATTTAAGTGGAGCACTGTAAAGAAACCTATGTAAATTCCCGTAAATAGAAACTAAATATTTGTTTACAAACTGTCGGTTAGAGTTACAATTTCAAAACTTTTGTCCAGTGTCGACATAGTTAAAATGGATAATGTAAACAATTATTTAAATCTGTCAATAAGTTTTAATTTTAGAAAATAAAACGGGATTTTTTCACTAATTAAGTTTTTGTAGGTTGGCATCTTGACGGATTTTGCTATGTTAATAGCATCTATAATTTAGTGATCACGAGTGTGTTTATGTACACGTATATTTGGTCTTGAAGATGGAAGTAAAAACAAGGATCAGTTATAAGTTATTAAATATTATACCCAATGGTATTGTGTGTTTGTTCTCATCCTCCGGGTCCTGCAACGCGTCAACAATGGTTCCAGTGGGGTAGGCGGCGATGGGTGGTGGAATGTAGGCGATCTCTTAGCGGGGAAAGGGGCTTGTTGCAACGTATGGGTGATGATTGACGTTGATGATGGGTATATAACTGAAGCTAATTGATGATATTCTGGATTAACTCACTCGGTTAATGCGAGACGTATAGTGAAGCCTACTGGGATCTTAGATCACACTGATTACACTTCGATCACACTAACAACACTGATAACACTGATTACACTTCAATTAAACTGATCACGCTGAATACACTGTGTTACGAATTACCGACCGATCTAATGAAATCGTATTATACACTGACTATAACAATATATAAATGACACAATTGACCGTCCTTCTCTAGTCTAGGCGCAACAAGTCGTCGCGATTAGTGCTTCGATATATCTTGTCAACGAACTAACGCTGACACTGTTCACTCTACGAGCTCAAGACCATGGGTACTGCGCTGTCAATACCGCTTCTCTGTTATCTCGGCAGTAGGGGTGAGGTAGGGGTAGGGTAGGGGGGTGGGGATACGGTAGACGTACAGAGTTCAAATGGTTGCCACAACCAGTCGCATACAACTAAAATAAACAAATAGTGTGTTTATTATTTCTTTCATTGTAAATACGGCCAGTGTAGGGCACAATGCCCTCTTTAGCCTGATGAGTGATGATTGATGAATGATAATGAGGAAGGGAGGAAGGGAAGCCTGGTACCGGCACGTAGCCTACTTCAGTCGAAAAGTACCAAGGGGACCATCGGCTTCATATGTGTTTCACTTGTAACAGCATATTGTCCAAAATACATTGGTATCACCATTGGTATCACATATTAAAAATAAGATCGGCCTATCACATTCATTTTAACGCAGTATAAAATATTTAGTCTTTAATTTATTTAATATTAAGTTATTTTTATTTTATTTATTTTAATTTGTTTAATTTTTTTGTTACTAATAAAACAAATTATTTTAAATTCCCCCCAAGCATGTTTGTAACTCAGGTGTCCTGTTACACGACTTTCCTCTAGGTTAAAAATACGAACATTTGTGATTCATTTGTTAATTTTATAGGCCTACTTCATAAATCATCAGTACCCCCCCCCCTCCCGCCCCCCTTTCCTTTAATAAACTCAACATTATCACGTTCAAGTAGCTAGTTTAAATCAGTTTCCTAATATTCCACAATAAAATCTTGCGTGGTGGTCGTGGTCGGTTAGGCGTCAATTCCTCCGCTCCAATTTCGAACCCTGGTTCAGGAATGAAAGTTATAAAGTGTTTTTCATCTGCATAATATATCATAGAATGATCATAGAATTAATATCATTGTTGACGGAATACAAGATGTAAAATATCATAATACCTAATAAATAGAAATATACTGTTGAAATCTAAATATAGCAATCATAATAATAATCATAACACTACTCGCCAATATTAAAACCCGCGAAATTAACGTATTTTCGTCATATCTCAATAACGCCACACAATATCGAAAAAGTGACAAGTATGCACAATTTGGGTTCGTGAGAGCTCAATATTACATGAAAAAGATTGTGTGGATCGTAGTAATTATAGTTGTAATTTGTAATTAACTTGTCAATTAATTAAATTCGAAATAATAATTATAATTAGTGCAAACTAATAAATCTTTTTCATATAATATTGAGCTCTTACTACTACTTGTCACTTTTTCGATATTGTGTGGCGTTATTGAGATATAACGAAAAGACGTTAATTTCGTGGGGTTTAATATTGGCGAGTAGTCCTTCCCCTTAATACGTTAGTCATAAAGCTGGTCACCTAGTTGGTAAACCTGCTAGCGTTAAAAATGTTTCTATATTCAAGTAGTTGGTACAAGTTGTAAAATATTATACCTAATAACTAAAAATATACTGTTGAAATCTAAAATATAGCAATCATAATAATAATCACAACACGTCGATAATACAATAGTCATAAAGTTGGTCACCAAGTTGGTAAACCTGCTAGGGTTAAAATTGTTTCTATATTCAAGTAGTTGGTACAAGTTGTAAAATATCATTATACCTAATAATAACTAGAAATATACTGTTGGAATCTAAATATAGCAATCATAAAAATAATCATAACACGTCGTTAATACGTTAGTCATAAAGTTGGTCACCTAGTTGGTAAACCTGCTAGCGTTAAAAATGTTTCTATATTCAAGTAGTTGGTATACCTGTCAAGTTAATTGGTTTGCGCGCTATTCTAAAGACTGAGCCGATAAAGAAGTTCTCCCCATGGTAAATTAAGACACCGCCTTCTCAACGCACATAGCGCCAAACCCGCTCACTACCACTCTCGCATTACGATAGCATTGACGTCATCTAAACAGGCCGTTGCAGATCACGTGAGGTGATTAGACCAATCAGAGCAACTCCCGCGCAATTACACGTTTTTTTTTAGCTGAGCGCCATATTGCCTCCTTGCTTCTCATTCTGGAAGGTTGTACATTGCACAACGTCGTTTCAAGTAAACTTGTGATGAATTTGTTTGGTGCAATAATAGTGTTATAGAATCATATCATGGACAGTAAACCATAAATTCTTATTCATGAAGAGAGTTCTACTTCAAAGTGACGAAAACTGATTCAAAATAATCGCAGTGGTGTAAAACTTGGAGGCGTCAAACACTCAATGACGGTAAGTCCAACATGATTGTGTGTGATGTAGGCCTATACTTGAACATGAAGGATTTATAGTATCTCTGGACAAAATACATCAATAATTACACTCGCTAGGAGATATTTAACATTACACTGCTAGGCTATTGTTCGTTAAGTTTTGGAGGCGTCAAACACTCAATGTTGTGTGATGTAGGCCTATACTTGAACATGAAGGATTTATAGTATCTCTGGACAAAAAACATCAATAATTACACTCGCTAGGAGATATTTTACATTACACTGCTTGGTTATTGTTCGTTAAGTTTTGGAGGCGTCAAACACTCAATGACGGTAAGTCCAACATGATTGTGTGACGTAGGCCTGTACTTGACCATCATGGATTTATAATATCTCTGGACCAACTACATCAATAATTACACTCGCTAGGAGATATTTTACATAAACTGTTAGGTTCTTAGTTCGTTAAGTTAGCTACTGGTGGGCCTACGGTAGGCTGAACCCCGGACAAAAGTTTTTGTGTAGGGCAGAGTTTAATGTTACTAAAATGATCTGTTAATCATGCTAATCATTATTTCATAAGTTTCTTTAGTTTGAAAACACTCTTTATGAAATGGATAAGAAATTTTAATAACAAATTGTGATCTTTCTTGTTTGATGTTACGAGCTGTCATTTTAGTTTTGTACTGATAATGTCAACCTTCGACCTTAAAGGCAGAATTAAATTTAAATTAGAAATCCATTTACTGTTAATCAGGTACTGTCCATTATAGTTTATTGAAGTACAAAAACAAACTAAAAACAAATGTTATCATTTATGAGAGTGTTTGTTTGTTATAAGCCGTCATTTTATTTATGTACGTACACACTGTTTATATATGTATTATTTGTTTTCATTTCATGCACAAAAGGTACATAAAAAAGTTAATAACCTTCTTTGTTTGATATAACTTTGAAAAAATTAATAAATATCATCTTGTGCTTAAATTTCTCCAACAAATAAGCATTACAAACCATTCACCTACTCACAGTCATGTTATGATTGAATAGAATGTCGCGATGACCTATCATATGTCAACAAGGAACAAAAGCCGCTTCAAACGCTCGTCTCGTCACTCTCAGCTTAACATGTCCACACATAAGTATATCACTGCATTATCTTGCGATCGTAGATAATGAAAGTAACTAAAAAAAACACTCCGCGTTGCCAGATGAGCGATTTTTTTGAGTAAATCAAACAAATTATTTGCACATCATATTACTCTAACAAAAAAATAACCTTTTTAATAAACATATGATTTTTTTACAAGATGGCGGTTCAAGCTACAAGTAACGAATTTGTGTAAATTATTTCTCGATATGTTGCTAATAATTGCACGAAATATTATTTAAATCCGACAAAAAGTTTTCTTTAAATAAATTAAAACCTTCACGAATTGATTGTTCAATGGATGTCCACATAATTTCATTCAACCGTGCTCTTCTCAATAGGCTCTAATTCACAAACTATAAAACTTATCTGTGAATAGAAAGTTGCATACTGTAGATACAGGCTAGATCTAAAATGTGATTATGTTAAATCATACAATAACTGCAATTAAACCATAATAAAAGCTATTTGTATCGTCGACAAAGTTCGTTGTTAACTCTTGCATGGTTGCCGTAAAAGTCATCAAACATGCCACGTCATATGTTACCATTCTATTTCAGTTATCGGATTTCCAAAAGTAGGTTAAGAAAAGTTTCTTCGTACACGCCCTTATTCATGCAAGTATGTGCATCTTACTTCAATGGTCCTCAAATGAGAATCATTTAAGTGGAGCACTGTAAAGAAACCAATGTAAATTCCCGTAAATAGAAACTAAATATTTGTTTACAAATTGTCGGTTAGAGTTACAATTTCAAAACTTTTATCCAGTGTCGACGTAGTTAGTGAAGATATAAATGTAAACAATTATTATGAATCTGTCAATAAGTTTTAATTTTAAAAAATAAAACGGGATTTTTCCTTTTTTCACTAATTAAGTTTTTGTAGGTTGGCATCTTGACAAATTTTGCTGACTAGGTTAACAGCATCTATAATTTAGTGATCACGAGTGTGCTTATGTACACGTATATTTGGTCTTGACGAAGGAAGTAAAAACAAGAATCAGTTATAAGTTATTAAATATTACCCAATGGTATTGTGTGTTTGTACTCATCCTCCGGGTCCTGCAACGCGTCAACAATGGTTCCAGTGGGGTAGGCGGCGATGGGTGGTGGCATGTAGGCGATCTCGTATGGGGGGGGGGGGGGGGGGCTTGATGAAAACGTATGTGGCGATGATTGGCGATGATGATGGGTAGATAACTAAAGCTAATTGATGATATTCTGGATTAACTCACTCGGTTAAAGCGAGACGTACAATGTAACCTACTTGGTTCTTAGATCACACTGATTACACTGATTACTCTGATTACACCGATTACACTGACTACACTGATAACACTGATCACACTGATTGCCCTTCGATTACACCAACTACGCTCATTACACTGACTATACTGTCACACTGATTACACTTTAATTAAACTGATCAGGCTGAATACACTTCGATTACATTGTGTTACGAATTACCAACCGATCTAATGAAATCGTATTATACACTGATTTTAACAATATATAAAACACACACTTGACCGTCCTTCTCTAGTCTAGGCGCAATAAGTCGTCGCGATTAGTGCTTCGATACATCTTGTCAACGAACTAACGCTGACACTGTTCACCCTACGAGCTCAAGACCATTCATACTGCTCTGTCAATACCGCTTCTCTGTTATCTCGGCAGTAGGGGTGAGGTAGGGTAGGGGGGGTGGGGATACGGTAGACGTACAGAGCTCAAATGGTTGTCACAACCAGTCGCATACAAATAAATAAACAAATAGTGTGATTATTATTTATTTCATTGAAAATATGGCCAGTGGAGGGCACAATGCCCTATTTAGGTACCGGCTGATGGTCTGATGGTCTGATGGTACGGGTACCTGGTACCGGCACGTAGCCTACTCCTGTCGAAAAGTACCAAGGGGTTCACTTGTTAAAGCATATTGTCAAAAATACATTAGTATCACATATTAATAATAAGTAGGGCCTAACACATTTATTATTAACGCTGTATAAAATGTTGTCTGAAATTTATTTAATATTTAATATTTGATTATTTTAATTTAATTTATTAAAAAAATTTTGTTATAAATAAAACAAATTATAATAAATTTCCCCCAAGCATGTTTGTAGCTCAAGTGTCCTGTTACAGCAAATTCCTGAGCGCGGGGTTGGGCTGCCAGACAAGGGAGCCCGCAAGAATGTTTGTAACTCTAGTGTCCTGTTACAGCAAGTTACTGAGCGCAGGGTTGGGCTGCCAGACAAGGGAGCCCGCAAGCATGTTTGTAACTCTAGTGTCCTGTTACAGCAAGTTACTGAGCGCGGGGTTGGGCTGCCAGACAAGGGAGCCCGCAAGCATGTTTGTAACTCTAGTGTCCTGTTACAGCAAGTTACTGAGCGCGGGGTTGGACTGCCAGACAAGGGAGCCCGCAAGCATGTTTTTAGCTCTAGTGTCCTGTTACAGCAAGTTACTGAGCACGGGGTTGGGCTGCCAGACAAGGGAGCCCGCAAGCATGTTTGTAACTCTAGTGTCCTGTTACAGCAAGTTACTGAGCGCGGGGTTGGGCTGCCAGACAAGGGAGCCCGCAAGCATGTTTGTAGCTCAAGTGTCCTGTTACAGCAAGATACTGAGCGCGGGGTTGGGCTGCCAGACAAGGGAGCCCGCAAGCATGTTTGTAACTCTAGTGTCCTGTTACAGCAAGTTACTGAGCGCGGGGTTGGGCTGCCACACAAGGGAGCCCGCAAGCATGTTTGTAACTCTAGTGTCCTGTTACAGCAAGTTACTCAGCGCGGGGTTGGGCTGCCAGACAAGGGAGCCCCCAAGCATGTTTGTAACTCTAGTGTCCTGTTACAGCAAGTTACTGGGCGCGGGGTTGGTTTGCCAGACAAGGGAGCCCCATCACACGAGACCTTCGAGTTCAAGAGTTCCAGCCACCCCTCTCACTCCCACTCGGCCGCCACCCTAAGTAGCAAGGTGAAGAAGTGTCAACTTCCCGTTGGAGATATCAGCACATGACGCCGGGTAGGTGTTGTACTAACAGTAATATGGGTGTATCATTGCTCTCTCACGTGTGTCCAATGTACTTAACAAATGGTGGGTCTGTCTTTGCTCTCTCACGTGTGTCCGTTGTACTTAACAGCCGTGTGGGTCTGTCTTTGCTCTCTCACGTGTGTCCGTTGTACTTAACAGCCGTGTGGGTCTGTCTTTGCTCTCTCACGTGTGTCCGTTGTACTTAACAGCCGTGTGGGGGGTGTCATTGCTCTCTCACGTGTGTCCGTTGTACTTAACAGCCGTGTGGGTCTGTCTTTGCTCTCTCACGTGTGTCCGTTGTACTTAACAGCCGTGTGGGGGGTGTCATTGCTCTCTCACGTGTGTCCGTTGTACTTAACAGCCGTGTGGGTCTGTCTTTGCTCTCTCACGTGTGTCCGTTGTACTTAACAGCCGTGTGGGTCTGTCTTTGCTCTCTCACGTGTGTCCGTTGTACTTAACAGCCGTGTGGGGGGTGTCATTGCTCTCTCACGTGTGTCCGTTGTACTTAACAGCCGTGTGGGTCTGTCTTTGCTCTCTCACGTGTGTCCGTTGTACTTAACAGCCGTGTGGGTCTGCCTTTGCTCTCTCACGTATGTCCGTTGTACTTAACAGCCGTGTGGGGGGTGTCATTGCTCTCTCACGTGTGTCCGTTGTACTTAACAGCCGTGTGGGTCTGTCTGTCTACATCTCTCCCCCCCCCCCCTTTCATTGCCAACTTGCATGAGCACATTGGTTTAAGGCGGTTTCACACAAAAACAGAAGACATAAGATTTAAGGTTTAACGCATAGTACTTAAGGGGTGCTGGTACACATAGAAAGTAGAAAAGTAAGCACAAAGAGTTTATGAGAAGGCATGGCACTCGTTGAAGTTCTTTGGAGGTTGCGGCCGAATACTGTACTGCATAATTATTCTATATATTATTATATATATATTATTATAAATTATTATATATATATATATATTATTATTATTATTCGGTGACGTAGGCCCCTATATGACTGTGGTAGTCATAACCTTTTTAAGTAGATGCTTCTTTGACTCAAATTTTTCGTGCGTTGTTTTAAGGTTTAAGCATAAAGTTGAACATTGGTCAACTTTCTTATGCCTTAAAACAGAAAATTATGCGTTAAAACTATGTCTTAAAACTAGTGCATTTGTGTGAATGCCAGTACGTGTTTCGTATGATCCAACATCGTTAAACCATAAATCTTATGTTTTTGTGTGAAACCGCCTTTACAAGATGGACATTAAGCCCTTGAGGTCATCGTGTTTGTGCTCGTTGACTTATTTCTACTCAACCAATGTAACTAGTTGACAATGACATACGTAGTTGCATTCCAGAATTCATCTCACAAGTATTCTTAGACTCTCTGCCATGACGTCAGGACGTATTAACGACTCTTCAGAGAAGTGACACTTGCGGCCGATTTGTTTTTCTTCACAAATGGCGGGAAATTTGCATTTGAAGGTTGCATTCATAGGAAAGTGTATTTCTTTGTCAGAATCTTCGTCTAGTCATTCCGTGGGTGCGAATACTTCATCAATTAAAATATTGGTTTACCATACACACAATCAAACATACACCTAACCATAGTTAAAAGTAAATCAATTCTAACTTGTGCCACATGTAATCACGGAAATCTCGGTCGAGTTGGACGAGAGTGAGATTAGCTCAAGATTGATTCTGGAACATGTAAGAAGCCATCCAGTACGAACATTGGAACACTTGGATTACTGTTGGCTGAGTGAGATTAATAATCCGATGAATTCTGGAACGCAACTAATATACTAAGGCATTAAATATGTTCGTTACATTTCGGTTTTCTCTTTCAACACTTCAGTGTCCTCGGCTATCGGTCAGCGATCCACGAGCGGTATGGAGAACAGCAAAGACTATCCTACTTCGATCCAAGAAAGAGCAAGAAAGATCTCAACAAGATAAATGAAATTCGTAGTTTAAAAAATCAAAATTCTAGTGTAAAAAATTCAGTTGTTTTGATACCAATTTGAGTGGTGATAACCTTATGGACTTATGGTGCTTGAATAAAGATATTTTTACAGAATTTAGTTGTTATTATTTGTTTTTACTTGTGTACTTTATATTGTTGTTGTGTTTATATTGTTGTCTTCAACATCATTGGCTGTGGTTGGTAGATGATTGAGGGGTAGGTAGAGGGTGGATTTGGTCACTAAGGCTGTGGTTGCACAGACGGAGGGGTACTTGGTGTTGAGAGTGGATGCTAGTAGTGGACTGACAAATTGCGGCCGCACTACACCACCTACAGTTCATTTAAACTCAAGTTGGTATCTGTCAGTCACGAAAATAAGCTCGTTTTACCCACCCCTTACTTAAACAAAGTGTTCGTTAAGTTAAAGTGTTCGTTCACCTTTTACTACAATGTGTACCTAGGCACTCAAGTTGGTATATAGAACACATATTCAATAACAGTTTCACCGAAAATGATTCGAGTTCCACGTAATTAGTAGTTAAATGTTTTATGCAGCCCGCTCAACGTTGTGCGTTTGGCAATACCGTACCCCCGAGTGTCGTGTGACCTTGCTTCATGCATCTGGAGGGTTGGGCGAAAAGTATCCAGCCAAGCGCATGTGTATAGTCATTTCAAATTTTTCGTCCACTTCAATAGAAACCGTTTTATTCTTCACATTATAGCAATACATAAAACGGCAGGTCAAATAGAAATTAACACAAATACGTCAAATAGTACATTTTACGTCGTAGTCTAATGTAACGACATACCTGTAACAAGAAGAATTTTCACCAAGATGTATCAAACAAACGTAAGTTTGTGAAATTTTACTTGATGTCTTTGTGAAAACCTGTTCAGTGCAAGTAACTTTATTTCTTAATTTGACAAAACTATTATAATTATATTCCTTATCTTGACAAATACTATTATCATTTCACAAATTGAAGAGAAATATTAACACATTTCCAGTGAGTTGTTACAAATCTTCAATGTTGGGTAGAAATAGGAAGGGATTTTTTTAGTTCCGTTCCTAGGAACTAGTTCCTTTTTAAGGAACTAAGGAACGCTTTAGTTCCTTTTTTCCAACCAGGAACTGTGGAACGCCATAGTTCCAATTTTCCAGGAACTGTAACTTATTTTCATAAGTTCCTTATATTTTTACTTGACTGTACAAGCATGAAGGACGAAAGCGCCAAAACATAGTTTACTTACAAGATGACAGAAACGAGAAATCTAAAACAACTTTTTTTGTAATATTTCATTCTTGTCTACCCATCCCAACCCTCCACCTGCTACGCCACCCCCGCGTGGGGTCTCCAATTAGTCGCACACCGGCACAAGTCGAAGACCCAAAACCGGTGACTAATCCCAAATCCCTCGTGCGGAATAAGCGTGTCATGTCACTTATAACTGACCAAACGTCCAACCCCTCCTAAACAGGTGTGAGAGCAACATGACTCAGACTGTCAATCCAAAATCAAACAAAACATGAAAGGCTGTGTCTGCTACCAACCCAGTTGGAAGGAGTGCGGCTGTATACGGAACACTGCTGCCAACCCCCCTTGGAAAACAGCTGTTTTAACTCGTGGCTAAGGAATGTGACAGCTCGACAACCCCTCTTGGTAGGAGTGCGCCCTACTACAGAACACTGCTGCCAACCCCCCTTGGAAATCAGCTGTTTTAACATGTGGGTAAGGAATGTGACAGCTCGACAACCCCGTTGGTAGGAGTGCGCCCTACTACAGAACGATACTACAGATCATCAGATCGTATTCTTGGATATTTTTTAAATCCAATGAGACCCTCTCTTCGTAAATCCATATATATTTGGTTACATGCATATATTGAGAGCCGTGTACTATCTATACCAGTCTAAGCGCTCCAACTTCCATCGTGTGGCATGGCGTACGGGGTAGCGACGTCGATTACAATTTTCAAGGTCTCGGGTTCGAGACCCGATACCTGCAGTCTTTTTTCTTCCATATTCAGAGAAGCAGCAAAGTTGAGAAGGGTTTACTAAGGGGAAGTTTTTTTTTCAAGCGCTCGTAGCAACCATACGGATGGTCCAAATTTGTTTCTGTATTTTTTTTTTATTTTTTTTGCGTTAATTATCTAGACATCCTGAAAACAAAAATAGTCTGGGGGTCATACTAACAGAGATACAGGCGCCCAAAATTTCAAAAACGCTCACAGAATAGCAAAATCGGAGAATTTTGAAATTTTTATTTTTTTTAAATTTTTTTTAAAACACGAAACATATCAAGAGAGCAATTTATAAGAAGGAATTGACAACCAAAAAATTCTATCTCAATCTGTTTACCCGTAAAAAAAAAACCCTCAAAAAATCTACTATTTTGGTTACCGGTTCCTGAAGTTGGCGTCGCCTCACCACGACCTGTGCAAACCGACGCTACCGACGCTCATACTACGTCACCAAGGATTCTTACTGATCTTTCAATGTTCCGTTCAATGTTCCTTGAATTCAAGGACAAAAAAGCATCAAAATATACATAGATAATATATAACACAACAATAACTCTACTTTATGTGATACGTTTTTGTCCTTGAATTCAAGGAACATTGAGCGGAACATTGAACCGTATACCCACATAACACGGTTCAATACTTTCCATCAAACTTATTGAATTCAATGACAAAAGCATCAATCAATAGAAGCTATATTGTTGCAGTTTTTTACCAAGCTGTTTTTGATTCGCTTTTGTTCTTGAATTCAATAAGTTTGACGAAAGTATTGAGTCGTGTAATGGCGGCATAAATAGGGCATCAGTTCCCACGCGAAATGATTGAGACATACAAACGTTCTAAACGAGGCAAAACACTAAACATTAAAATACAACAATACCTTTTTTAGTCACCTAAAGAGAGCCAGGAATCTCTGGGCAGCATTGCTACCAAAAATTATATTATTATAGATTAGTTTAGTGTGCATTGTGGATGTGTTTCCACTATCTTCGCATTCAATATGTCAATACTATTAAATCAGAATATTGTTACCCTACACAATTTATATACACAAACAAGTGTCATTGACTTGGCAAACCCATTTCATACAAAATGTCACCTGAAAACTCGTATCCACGGCAAAGTAGGTCAAGTATAGTGGTTGCTCGAGACTTCGTACGAACATATCGATTATGTCTTCGCTGGCTTTTCGATTGTTATAAAGTAACTATTTGTCACATGCCACGACTCTCCAAGTCAGACCGTTCCACAAACAGATAAGATTTTAGAAATTGATAAACTGTAAAAAATTGAAGTCCAAAACTAAAAGCAATGGGCGACGTTAGGTAACATTATTATTGTAGCCTGCGTAAAGCGACACTGATAATTATTTCGCTAATGATTTTCGACTTTACTCTCGGTAAAAAATACGAAAATTTGTGATTCATTTGTTAATTTTATAGACCTACTTCATATATCATCAGTACCCCCCCACCCCCCCCCCCCCCCTCCCACACACACGTTCACCCAACTCAACAATATCACGTTCAAGTAGCTAATTTAAATCAATTTCCTAATATTCCACATTTAAAACTGTTAGGTCAGCTGGCGTAATGGTCGTGGTCGGTTGGGCGTTGATTCCTCCGCTCCAGGTTCGAGCCCTGGTTCGGGAATGAAATCATGAAGTGTTTTTCTTCTGTATAATATATCATAGATCAAAGAATTAATATCATTGTTGACGAAATACAAGATGTAAAATATCATAATACCTAATAAATAGAAATATACTGTTGGAATCTAAATATAGCAATCATAAAAATAATCATAACACGTTGTTAATACGTTAGTCATAAAGTTGGTCACCTAGTTGGTAAACCTGCTAGCGTTAAAAATGTTTCTTTATCCAAGTAGTTGGTATACCTGTCAAGTTAATTGGTTTGCGCGCTATTCTAAAGACTGAGCCGATAAAGCAGTTCTCCCCATGGTGACACCGCCTTCTCAACGCACAACCCAATCACTCCCACTCTCGCATTGCGGTAGCATTGACGTCATCTAAACAGGCCGTTGCAGATAACGTGAGGTGATAAGACCAATCAGAGCAACTCCCGCGCAATTACACGTTTTTTTTTTAGCTGAGCGCCATATTGCCTCCTTGCTTCTCATTCTGGAAGGTTGTACATTGCACAACGTCGTTTCAAGTAAACTTGTGATGAATTTGTTTGGTGCAATAATAGTGTTATAGAATCGTATCATAGACAGTAAACCATAAATTCTTATTCATGAAGAGAGTTCTACTTCAAAATGACGAAAACTGATTCAAAATAATCGCAGTGGTGTAAAACTTGGAGGCGTCAAACACTCAATGACGGTAAGTCCAACATGATTGTGTGTGATGTAGGCCTATACTTGAACATGAAGGATTTATAGTATCTCTGGACAAAATACATCAATAATTACACTCGCTAGGAGATATTAAACATTACACTGCTAGGTTATTGTTCGTTAAGTTTTGGAGGCGTCAAACACTCAATGTTGTGTGATGTACCCGGTAGGCCTATACTTGAACATGAAGGATTTATAGTATCTCTGGACAAAATACATCAATAATTACACTCGCTAGGAGATATTTAACATTACACTGCTAGGTTATTGTTCATTAAGTTTTGGAGGCGTCAAACACTCAATGACGGTAAGTCCAACATGACTGTGTGACGTAGGCCTATACTTGACCATCATGGATTTATAATATCTCTGGACCAACTACATCAATAATTACACTCGCTAGGAGATATTTAACATTAAACTGCTAGGTTCTTAGTTCGTTAAGTTAGCTACTGGTAGGCCTACGGTAGGCTGAACCCCGGACATAAGTTTTTGTGAAGGGCAGAGTTTAATGTTACTAAAATGATCTGTTAATCATGCTTATCATTATTTCATAAGTTTCTTTAGTTTGAAAACACTCTTTATGAAATGGATAAGAAATTTTAATAACAAATTGTGATCTTTCTTGTTTGATGTTACGAGCTGTCATTTTAATTTTGTACTGATAATGTCAACCTTCGACCTTAAAGGCAGAATTAACTGTTAATCAGGTACTGTCCATTACAGTTTATTTAAGTACAAAAACAAACTCCTCATAAGATGTATGAAAAATGTTATTATATATGTGAGTTTTTGTCTGTTATAAGCCGCCATTTTATTTATGTACGTACACACTTTTTATATATATATTATTTGTTTACATTCCATGCACAAAAGGTTCATAAAAACGTTAATAACCTTCTTTGTTGGATATAACTTTGAAAAATTTAATAAATATCATCTTGTGCTTCAATTTCTCCAACAAATAAGCATTGCAATTTACAAACCATTCACCTACTCACAGTCATGTTATGATTGAATAGAATGTCGCGATGACCTATCATATGTCAACAAGGAACAAAAGCCGCTTCAAACGCTGGTCTCGTCACTCTGCTTAACATGTCCACACATAAGTATATCACTGCATTATCTTGCGATCGTAGATAATGAAAGTAACTAGAAAAACACTCCGCGTTGTCAGATGAGCGATTTTTTTTAGTAAATCAAACAAATCATTTGCATATTACTCTAACAAAAAAAATACCTTTTTAATAAACATATGATTTTTTTACAAGATGGCGGTTCAAGCTACAAGTAACGAATTCGTGTAAATTTTTTCTCGATATGTGCTTATAATTGCACGAAATATTATTTAAATCCGACAAAAAGTTTTCTTTAAATAAATTAAAACCTTCACGTTGATTGTTCAATGGATGTCCACATCATTTCATTCAACCGTGCTCTTCTCAATAGGCTCTACAACAAACTATAAAACTTATCTGTGAATAGAAAGTTGCATACTGTAGATAAAGGCTAGATCTAAAACGTGATTATGTTAAATCATACAATAACCGCAATTAAACCATAATAAAAGCTATTTGTATCGTCGACAAAGTTCGTTGTTAACTTTTGCATGGTTGCCGTAAAAGTCATCAAACATGCCACGTCATTGTTGCCATTCTATTACAGTTATAGGATTTCCAAAAGTAGATTAAGAAAAGTTTCTTCGTACACGCCCTTATTCATGCAAGTATGTGCATCTAACTTCAATGGTCCTTAAATGAGAATCATTTAAGTGGAGCACTGTAAAGAAACCTATGTAAATTCCCGTAAATAGAAACTAAATATTTGTTTACAAACTGTCGGTTAGAGTTACAATTTCAAAACTTTTGTCCAGTGTCGACATAGTTAAAATGGATAATGTAAACAATTATTTAAATCTGTCAATAAGTTTTAATTTTAGAAAATAAAACGGGATTTTTTCACTAATTAAGTTTTTGTAGGTTGGCATCTTGACGGATTTTGCTATGTTAATAGCATCTATAATTAAGTGATCACGAGTGTGTTTATGTACACGTATATTTGGTCTTGAAGATGGAAGTAAAAACAAGGATCAGTTATAAGTTATTAAATATTATACCCAATGGTATTGTGTGTTTGTACTCATCCTCCGGGTCCTGCAACGCGTCAACAATGGTTCCAGTGGGGTAGGCGGCGATGGGTGGTGGAATGTAGGCGATCTCTTAGCGGGGAAAGGGGCTTGTTGCAACGTATGGGTGATGATTGACGTTGATGATGGGTATATAACTGAAGCTAATTGATGATATTCTGGATTAACTCACTCGGTTAATGCGAGACGTACAGTGAAGCCTACTGGGATCTTAGATCACACTGATTACACTTCGATCACACTAACAACACTGATAACACTGATTACACTTCAATTAAACTGATCACGCTGAATACACTGTGTTACGAATTACCAACCGATCTAATGAAATCGTATTATACACTGACTATAACAATATATAAATGACACAATTGACCGTCCTTCTCTAGTCTAGGCGCAACAAGTCGTCGCGATTAGTGCTTCGATATATCTTGTCAACGAACTAACGCTGACACTGTTCACTCTACGAGCTCAAGACCATGGGTACTGCGCTGTCAATACCGCTTCTCTGTTATCTCGGCAGTAGGGGTGAGATGGGGTAGGGCTGGGGATATACGGTAGACGTACAGAGTTCAAATGGTTGCCACAACCAGTCGCATACAACTAAAATAAACAAATAGTGTGATTATTATTTATTTCATTGAAAATATGGCCAGTGGAGGGCACAATGCCCTCTTTAGTCTGATGAGTGATGATTGATGAATGATAATGAGGAAGGGAGGAAGGGAAGCCTGGTACCGGCACGTAGCCTACTTCAGTCGAAAAGTACCAAGGGGACCATCGGCTTCATATGTGTTTCACTTGTAACAGCATATTGTCCAAAATACATTGGTATCACCATTGGTATCACATATTAAAAATAAGATCGGCCTATCACATTCATTTTAACGCAGTATAAAATATTTAGTCTTTAATTTATTTAATATTAAGTTATTTTTATTTTATTTATTTTAATTTGTTTAATTTTTTTGTTACTAATAAAACAAATTATTTTAAATTCCCCCCAAGCATGTTTGTAACTCAGGTGTCCTGTTACACGACTTTCCTCTAGGTTAAAAATACGAACATTTGTGATTCATTTGTTAATTTTATAGGCCTACTTCATAAATCATCAGTACCCCCCCCCCCCCCCTCCCGCCCCCCTTTCCTTTAATAAACTCAACATTATCACGTTCAAGTAGCTAGTTTAAATCAGTTTCCTAATATTCCACAATAAAATCTTGCGTGGTGGTCGTGGTCGGTTAGGCGTCAATTCCTCCGCTCCAATTTCGAACCCTGGTTCAGGAATGAAAGTTATAAAGTGTTTTTCATCTGCATAATATATCATAGAATGATCATAGAATTAATATCATTGTTGACGGAATACAAGATGTATAATATCATAATACCTAATAAATAGAAATATACTGTTGAAATCTAAATATAGCAATCATAATAATAATCATAACACTACTCGCCAATATTAAAACCCGCGAAATTAACGTATTTTCGTCATATCTCAATAACGCCACACAATATCGAAAAAGTGACAAGTATGCACAATTTGGGTTCGTGAGAGCTCAATATTACATGAAAAAGATTGTGTGGATCGTAGTAATTATAGTTGTAATTTGTAATTAACTTGTCAATTAATTAAATTCGAAATAATAATTATAATTAGTGCAAACTAATAAATCTTTTTCATATAATATTGAGCTCTTAGGAACCCAAATTGTGCATACTTGTCACTTTTTCGATATTGCGTGGCGTTATTGAGATATGACGAAAAGACGTTAATTTCGTGGGGTTTAATATTGGCGAGTAGTCCTTCCCCTTAATACGTTAGTCATAAAGCTGGTCACCTAGTTGGTAAACCTGCTAGCGTTAAAAATGTTTCTATATTCAAGTAGTTGGTACAAGTTGTAAAATATTATACCTAATAACTAAAAATATACTGTTGAAATCTAAAATATAGCAATCATAATAATAATCACAACACGTCGATAATACAATAGTCATAAAGTTGGTCACCAAGTTGGTAAACCTGCTAGGGTTAAAATTGTTTCTATATTCAAGTAGTTGGTACAAGTTGTAAAATATCATTATACCTAATAATAACTAGAAATATACTGTTGGAATCTAAATATAGCAATCATAAAAATAATCATAACACGTCGTTAATACGTTAGTCATAAAGTTGGTCACCTAGTTGGTAAACCTGCTAGCGTTAAAAATGTTTCTATATTCAAGTAGTTGGTATACCTGTCAAGTTAATTGGTTTGCGCGCTATTCTAAAGACTGAGCCGATAAAGAAGTTCTCCCCATGGTAAATTAAGACACCGCCTTCTCAACGCACATAGCGCCAAACCCGCTCACTACCACTCTCGCATTACGATAGCATTGACGTCATCTAAACAGGCCGTTGCAGATCACGTGAGGTGATTAGACCAATCAGAGCAACTCCCGCGCAATAACACGTTTTTTTTTAGCTGAGCGCCATATTGCCTCCTTGCTTCTCATTCTGGAAGGTTGTACATTGCACAACGTCGTTTCAAGTAAACTTGTGATGAATTTGTTTGGTGCAATAATAGTGTTATAGAATCATATCATGGACAGTAAACCATAAATTCTTATTCATGAAGAGAGTTCTACTTCAAAGTGACGAAAACTGATTCAAAATAATCGCAGTGGTGTAAAACTTGGAGGCGTCAAACACTCAATGACGGTAAGTCCAACATGATTGTGTGTGATGTAGGCCTATACTTGAACATGAAGGATTTATAGTATCTCTGGACAAAATACATCAATAATTACACTCGCTAGGAGATATTTAACATTACACTGCTAGGCTATTGTTCGTTAAGTTTTGGAGGCGTCAAACACTCAATGTTGTGTGATGTAGGCCTATACTTGAACATGAAGGATTTATAGTATCTCTGGACAAAAAAACATCAATAATTACACTCGCTAGGAGATATTTAACATTACACTGCTTGGTTATTGTTCGTTAAGTTTTGGAGGCGTCAAACACTCAATGACGGTAAGTCCAACATGATTTTGGACGTAGGCCTGTACTTGACCATCATGGATTTATAATATCTCTGGACCAACTACATCAATAATTACACTCGCTAGGAGATATTTTACATAAACTGCTAGGTTCTTAGTTCGTTAAGTTAGCTACTGGTGGGCCTACGGTAGGCTGAACCCCGGACAAAAGTTTTTGTGTAGGGCAGAGTTTAATGTTACTAAAATGATCTGTTAATCATGCTAATCATTATTTCATAAGTTTCTTTAGTTTGAAAACACTCTTTATGAAATGGATAAGAAATTTTAATAACAAATTGTGATCTTTCTTGTTTGATGTTACGAGCTGTCATTTTAGTTTTGTACTGATAATGTCAACCTTCGACCTTAAAGGCAGAATTAAATTTAAATTAGAAATCCATTTACTGTTAATCAGGTACTGTCCATTATAGTTTATTGAAGTACAAAAACAAACTAAAAACAAATGTTATCATTTATGAGAGTGTTTGTTTGTTATAAGCCGTCATTTTATTTATGTACGTACACACTGTTTATATATGTATTATTTGTTTACATTTCATGCACAAAAGGTACATAAAAAAGTTAATAACCTTCTTTGTTTGATATAACTTTGAAAAAATTAATAAATATCATCTTGTGCTTAAATTTCTCCAACAAATAAGCATTACAAACCATTCACCTACTCACAGTCATGTTATGATTGAATAGAATGTCGCGATGACCTATCATATGTCAACAAGGAACACAAGCCGCTTCAAACGCTCGTCTCGTCACTCTCAGCTTAACATGTCCACACATAAGTATATCACTGCATTATCTTGCGATCGTAGATAATGAAAGTAACTAAAAAAAACACTCCGCGTTGCCAGATGAGCGATTTTTTTGAGTAAATCAAACAAATTATTTGCACATCATATTTAACAAAAAAATAACCTTTTTAATAAACATATGATTTTTTTACAAGATGGCGGTTCAAGCTACAAGTAACGAATTTGTGTAAATTATTTCTCGATATGTTGCTAATAATTGCACGAAATATTATTTAAATCCGACAAAAAGTTTTCTTTAAATAAATTAAAACCTTCACGAATTGATTGTTCAATGGATGTCCACATAATTTCATTCAACCGTGCTCTTCTCAATAGGCTCTAATTCACAAACTATAAAACTTATCTGTGAATAGAAAGTTGCATACTGTAGATACAGGCTAGATCTAAAATGTGATTATGTTAAATCATACAATAACTGCAATTAAACCATAATAAAAGCTATTTGTATCGTCGACAAAGTTCGTTGTTAACTCTTGCATGGTTGCCGTAAAAGTCATCAAACATGCCACGTCATTGTTACCATTCTATTTCAGTTATCGGATTTCCAAAAGTAGGTTAAGAAAAGTTTCTTCGTACACGCCCTTATTCATGCAAGTATGTGCATCTTACTTCAATGGTCCTCAAATGATAATCATTTAAGTGGAGCACTGTAAAGAAACCAATGTAAATTCCCGTAAATAGAAACTAAATATTTGTTTACAAATTGTCGGTTAGAGTTACAATTTCAAAACTTTTATCCAGTGTCGACGTAGTTAGTGAAGATATAAATGTAAACAATTATTATGAATCTGTCAATAAGTTTTAATTTTAAAAAATAAAACGGGATTTTTCCTTTTTTCACTAATTAAGTTTTTGTAGGTTGGCATCTTGACAAATTTTGCTGACTAGGTTAACAGCATCTATAATTTAGTGATCACGAGTGTGCTTATGTACACGTATATTTGGTCTTGACGAAGGAAGTAAAAACAAGAATCAGTTATAAGTTATTAAATATTACCCAATGGTATTGTGTGTTTGTACTCATCCTCCGGGTCCTGCAACGCGTCAACAATGGTTCCAGTGGGGTAGGCGGCGATGGGTGGTGGCATGTAGGCGATCTCGTATGGGGGGGGGGGGGCTTGATGAAAACGTATGTGGCGATGATTGGCGATGATGATGGGTAGATAACTAAAGCTAATTGATGATATTCTGGATTAACTCACTCGGTTAATGCGAGACGTACAATGTAACCTACTTGGTTCTTAGATCACACTGATTACACTGATTACTCTGATTACACCGATTACACCGATTACACTGACTACACTGATAACACTGATCACACTGATTGCACTTCGATTACACCAACTACGCTCATTACACTGACTATACTGTCACACTGATTACACTTTAATTAAACTGATCAGGCTGAATACACTTCGATTACATTGTGTTACGAATTACCAACCGATCTAATGAAATCGTATTATACACTGATTTTAACAATATATAAAACACACACTTGACCGTCCTTCTCTAGTCTAGGCGCAATAAGTCGTCGCGATTAGTGCTTCGATACATCTTGTCAACGAACTAACGCTGACACTGTTCACCCTACGAGCTCAAGACCATTCATACTGCTCTGTCAATACCGCTTCTCTGTTATCTCGGCAGTAGGGGTGAGGTAGGGTAGGGGGGGTGGGGATACGGTAGACGTACAGAGCTCAAATGGTTGCCACAACCAGTCGCATACAAATAAAATAAACAAATAGTGTGATTATTATTTATTTCATTAAAAATATGGCCAGTGGAGGGCACAATGCCCTATTTAGTCTGATCGTATACCGGCTGATGGTCTGATGGTCTGATGGTACGGGTACCTGGTACCGGCACGTAGCCTACTCCTGTCGAAAAGTACCAAGGGGTTCACTTGTTAAAGCATATTGTCAAAAATACATTAGTATCACATATTAATAATAAGTAGGGCCTAACACATTTATTATTAACGCTGTATAAAATGTTGTCTGAAATTTATTTAATATTTAATATTTGATTATTTTAATTTAATTTATTAAAAAAATTTTGTTATAAATAAAACAAATTATAATAAATTTCCCCCAAGCATGTTTGTAGCTCAAGTGTCCTGTTACAGCAAATTCCTGAGCGCGGGGTTGGGCTGCCAGACAAGGGAGCCCGCAAGAATGTTTGTAACTCTAGTGTCCTGTTACAGCAAGTTACTGAGCGCAGGGTTGGGCTGCCAGACAAGGGAGCCCGCAAGCATGTTTGTAACTCTAGTGTCCTGTTACAGCAAGTTACTGAGCGCGGGGTTGGGCTGCCAGACAAGGGAGCCCGCAAGAATGTTTGTAACTCTAGTGTCCTGTTACAGCAAGTTACTGAGCGCGGGGTTGGACTGCCAGACAAGGGAGCCCGCAAGCATGTTTGTAGCTCTAGTGTCCTGTTACAGCAAGTTACTGAGCACGGGGTTGGGCTGCCAGACAAGGGAGCCCGCAAGCATGTTTGTAACTTTAGTGTCCTGTTACAGCAAGTTACTGAGCGCGGGGTTGGGCTGCCAGACAAGGGAGCCCGCAAGCATGTTTGTAGCTCAAGTGTCCTGTTACAGCAAGTTACTGAGCGCGGGGTTGGGCTGCCAGACAAGGGAGCCCGCAAGCATGTTTGTAACTCTAGTGTCCTGTTACAGCAAGTTACTGAGCGCGGGGTTGGGCTGCCACACAAGGGAGCCCGCAAGCATGTTTGTAACTCTAGTGTCCTGTTACAGCAAGTTACTGAGCGCGGGGTTGGGCTGCCAGACAAGGGAGCCCCCAAGCATGTTTGTAACTCTAGTGTCCTGTTACAGCAAGTTACTGGGCGCGGGGTTGGGTTGCCAGACAAGGGAGCCCCATCACACGAGACCTTCGAGTTCAAGAGTTCCAGCCACCCCTCTCACTCCCACTCGGCCGCCACCCTAAGTAGCAAGGTGAAGAAGTGTCAACTTCCCGTTGGAGATATCAGCACATGACGCCGGGTAGGTGTTGTACTAACAGTAATATGGGTGTATCATTGCTCTCTCACGTGTGTCCAATGTACTTAACAAATGGTGGGTCTGTCTTTGCTCTCTCACGTGTGTCCGTTGTACTTAACAGCCGTGTGGGTCTGTCTTTGCTCTCTCACGTGTGTCCGTTGTACTTAACAGCCGTGTGGGTCTGTCTTTGCTCTCTCACGTGTGTCCGTTGTACTTAACAGCCGTGTGGGGGGTGTCATTGCTCTCTCACGTGTGTCCGTTGTACTTAACAGCCGTGTGGGTCTGTCTTTGCTCTCTCACGTGTGTCCGTTGTACTTAACAGCCGTGTGGGTCTGTCTTTGCTCTCTCACGTGTGTCCGTTGTACTTAACAGCCGTGTGGGGGGTGTCATTGCTCTCTCACGTGTGTCCGTTGTACTTAACAGCCGTGTGGGTCTGTCTTTGCTCTCTCACGTGTGTCCGTTGTACTTAACAGCCGTGTGGGTCTGTCTTTGCTCTCTCACGTGTGTCCGTTGTACTTAACAGCCGTGTGGGTCTGTCTTTGCTCTCTCACGTGTGTCCGTTGTACTTAACAGCCGTGTGGGTCTGTCTTTGCTCTCTCACGTGTGTCCGTTGTACTTAACAGCCGTGTGGGTCTGTCTTTGCTCTCTCACGTGTGTCCGTTGTACTTAACAGCCGTGTGGGTCTGCCTTTGCTCTCTCACGTGTGTCCGTTGTACTTAACAGCCGTGTGGGTCTGTCTTTGCTCTCTCACGTGTGTCCGTTGTACTTAACAGCCGTGTGGGTCTGTCTTTGCTCTCTCACGTGTGTCCGTTGTACTTAACAGCCGTGTGGGGGGTGTCATTGCTCTCTCACGTGTGTCCGTTGTACTAAACAGCCGTGTGGGTCTGTCATTGCTCTCTCACGTGTGTCCGTTGTACTTAACAGCCGTGTGGGTCTGTCTTTGCTCTCTCACGTGTGTCCGTTGTATTTAACAGCCGTGTGGGTCTGTCTTTGCTCTCTCACGTGTGTCCGTTGTACTTAACAGCCGTGTGGGTCTGTCTTTGCTCTCTCACGTGTGTCCGTTGTACTTAACAGCCGTGTGGGTCTGTCTTTGCTCTCTCACGTGTGTCCGTTGTACTTAACAGCCGTGTGGGTCTGTCTTTGCTCTCTCACGTGTGTCCGTTGTACTTAACAGCCGTGTGGGTCTGTCTTTGCTCTCTCACGTGTGTCCGTTGTACTTAACAGCCGTGTGGGGGGTGTCATTGCTCTCTCACGTGTGTCCGTTGTACTTAACAGCCGTGTGGGTCTGTCTTTGCTCTCTCACGTGTGTCCGTTGTACTTAACAGCCGTGTGGGTCTGTCTTTGCTCTCTCACGTGTGTCCGTTGTACTTAACAGCCGTGTGGGTCTGTCTTTGCTCTCTCACGTGTGTCCGTTGTACTTAACAGCCGTGTGGGTCTGTCTTTGCTCTCTCACGTGTGTCCGTTGTACTTAACAGCCGTGTGGGTCTGTCTTTGCTCTCTCACGTGTGTCCGTTGTACTTAACAGCCGTGTGGGTCTGTCTTTGCTCTCTCACGTGTGTCCGTTGTACTTAACAGCCGTGTGGGTCTGTCTTTGCTCTCTCACGTGTGTCCGTTGTACTTAACAGCCGTGTGGGGGGTGTCATTGCTCTCTCACGTGTGTCCGTTGTACTTAACAGCCGTGTGGGTCTGTCTTTGCTCTCTCACGTGTGTCCGTTGTACTTAACAGCCGTGTGGGTCTGTCTTTGCTCTCTCACGTGTGTCCGTTGTACTTCACAGCCGTGTGGGTCTGTCTTTGCTCTCTCACGTGTGTCCGTTGTACTTAACAGCCGTGTGGGTCTGTCTTTGCTCTCTCACGTGTGTCCGTTGTACTTAACAGCCGTGTGGGTCTGTCTTTGCTCTCTCACGTGTGTCCGTTGTACTAAACAGCCGTGTGGGTCTGTCTTTGCTCTCTCACGTGTGTCCGTTGTACTTAACAGCCGTGTGGGTCTGTCTTTGCTCTCTCACTTGTGTCCGTTGTACTTAACAGCCGTGTGGGTCTGTCTTTGCTCTCGTTACGTGTCTCCGTTGTACTTAACAGCCGTGTGGGGGGTGTCTTTGCTCTCTTACGTGTGTCCGTTGTACTTAACAGCTGTGGTGGTCTGTGTTTGCTCTCTCACGTGTGTCCGTTGTACTTTAGAGCGAAGGATACCTCTACGTCAAAAACCGCAGTAATTTTTAATTTTTAATTATATCTTCAGATTAAAACATAAAATCGAAAATCGCAGAAACCATAGCGCTGTGGTTTATCAGATTTTCGATTTTGTGTTAATCTTGAGATATTTAAAAAACGAAAATTTTTATTGGTGTATGACGAAGATGTATCTTTCGCTCCTAACAGCCGTGTGGGTGTGTCATTGCTCTCTCACATGTGTCCGTTGAACTAACAGCCGTGTGGGTTTATGGGGGCTGGGGCACCTACTTTTTGTGCTTGTTGTTTCTGCTTTTGCTTCGTACTGCAGTTGCAGACGACGTCGTTGGATATCTTCGAGACTTCCTGCAAGTCTAACTACCCACGAGGCAGATCCTCGCTAAGAACGCGCGCATGTACATTGCGTCTAGTTCGCCGTGACGTCAGCATGGGACAAGACAGCGTGGGGTGAGTGTGTTGCAAAATACAAGCGCTGTTGTTACGGCGATAAAACTATTCCTACATTAATATCATGTGTATTGAGCTAGGAACAACATCATGTTATTTAGTAGATTTGATCATATTTGTCATTTTTTTAAGGTGGCACAGCACGAGTACCGCTTTAATTCCAACACAGCTTGTCTGTAAATTTTTCGATAAAGAAGTAGTTGGAAACAATCCTGGTAATTATCATTAATTTATGTCGGCTTTCTTTCTAAAAATCTGCAAATTTTTTTATTATTTTCAATTTTTCTTATCATGATGCAATTAAAATTCTAAATACTACTCTACGATGCAAAACTATTATTCGACATATTTAATCCAAAAAGTTAGTCTAGAACAGTGGTTAAAGTGGGGTGGTATGAGCCGGTATGCATACCGTTACTAAAAATATTAACGGTATGCCATACTGGCACTAATTTGTATCGATTGTAAACATATTGACGAATTATGTTGAACCTTTTGTTTTACTTGGTTTGGTATTTACATTTGCTCATCCAATGTTTTTTTTATAAAGAAATTGTTTAAATTTTTATTTTTTTCACCACCAATGTACGTAAAAACAAGCGTTGACTCCTCTTCAAAGTAATTTCAACATGTTCGTGACAAGACACCCTAAAATAATCTCTGCGGGGTTAATCTGGCTGGCCGCGCCCCCTTCCTCCCCCCCCCCCCCCCCCACATACACACTTTTGTCTGATTTACACAGCATTAGTGCATACCGTCACTTCTCCATGGCCACTTTAACCACTGGTCTAGAATCTAGTTTTTTAACTAAACAGTTAACATTTATGTTGGGAACAGTGGCGTATCCAGAAATTGATAATGGGGGGGGGGTTGAACATCCCAAGCAGGCAGGGGTCTGGGGCGAAAGCCCCAGCCGCCGGAGGCCAATTTGCCGAAGTCGAATTTTTTCTTCTTCATTTATGACGTTTTAAACGCCTGGAAAAACGTTCCAGAATAAGAAAATGTCATAAAATACGTTTAAGAGAATACAAGAATGACTACAAAGAAAATTAAAAACCCAGTCACGGAACAACAAAATTACTGCAAAAATAAATATCTTTCCTATATTTTTTATTTTAATTGTTGGCAAGTCTCCTCGTAACTGGTAGTGCTGTATTTTGTGGTAATATCTATACATTTTACACGTTTCTGACGAATGTTTAAGCACTGATTTGCGTTAATTTCTGTTTGTAGCCAGCTTATAAATATGCAAAAACCTATTGGTTAATGTTTTTGACAAACGTTTTTTTACCATTAAGTTCTGTTAGAAGACAAAAGGTCCTTTAGGCAGCTCTTCCTGACGACCAAGAGCCCAAAGTGGTATGATTTAACGGTTTAGTATGTTATTAAACAATAATCAAAATAGTAGTTTCCTCTTCCCTCCTCCTTTTCTTCCTTTACTCCGCATGTATTTTTTTTTTGGCATGAAGGGGTTTGAACCCCATAACACCCCCTTGGATACGCCACTGGTTGAGAATATATAAAGAACGGTACAATCTGTTTAAAAACTGAATTATATCATGAGTGTGGCTCCTAATTTATCCAAAATATCAACAGTCAGTAATATACTTTCCCAAACAGATCCTAACCCTAGTTCTTACGGAATCACGTAGATGTTGTTAATATTTACTTCCTTTATTAATGTACATTCCAAATTAATTTCACAGCTTAAAAAATTTCAACTACCTATATAAAGTACAAGTTTTGGTTCGGATGTTTGCTTACAGTCGACAAAGCAATATACTCATTTTGCACATAATTAGGTCCAGTCTTACAATGTCCCAATAACTATTAACTCGTCGAATAGCTTGTTTTCTCCATGGCAACCACCAATCAAAACTATTGAAATCCTACAAATAGCTTAATTGCTACAAACAACTTTCTTATTAGGAAATTGTAAGACCGGCCCTTAAAGTGATTGTTTAGTTATTAACGTTACTCATGTGTCCTTCTGTTACATGAAATAGAACTACGAGGGAGCGACGCGTTGGGCTGCCTCAAGACGATGCGCCATAAACGACCTTCGAGTTGCAGTAATCCCACACCAGGAGAGAGGTAAAGAAACAACCTAATATACTTTTAACTAGGAAAACGCTCTGTTTGACGCGTTGATAAGCGAGCGCGTCCATATCTACGAACGTTCTGGCGAAAAGATCTAAAAGCTAATAAAAACAACAATTAACAACAATTCAAGAATGCGCATTGCAAAATTTTTCCTAATTTCCATAGCTATTGTACTTCCCGACATTGTTGGATGCAGAGCAATCTGCGTTGCTAAGAATTTTCGTCGTCATGTTTTTAACACGGTCCGCCACCGTTACTAACAGTTATTGACAGCAAAAGAAATGTAATTTATGCCTCAAATACGTATCAGATCGCTTTTAAATTAGTATATTCGTGACCGGACGAAAATATACTATAAGATAGCGACCTCACATTTTGATGTTACTGTGTTTCAGAAATATATTTTCGAGTAACTTTTGTGTAACTTTGCCAATATTTATCAAATCGCCATAAAATGAACATATTCGTAACCGGACACAGCTTTTGAAAAATATGGCTATCTCACATTTTGCCACCATTTTGTTTCAGAAAAATATTTTGCAGTAACTTTGGTGTAACGTTTTTACTTTTCGAACGATTTTGCCTCAAAACTATACACCTTCAATCTACATCGAGACTTGTAGATGGACCAAATTTCAAGTTGATCGGACTCTCCGTTCGACCGCTATCAACAGACATAAAAAAAAAAAAAAACAGAACGAAGGGCCATAAGAGTCTAGTGGAGACGATCGCTTCGCTCGCTTAACAATGTTATTGATTTTTTACAGCATTTACGTAACTCATGTGTCCTTCTGTTACATGAAATAGATCTACAAGCGACGCGTTGGGCTGCCAAAAGACGATGCGCCATCAGGACCTTCGAGTTGCAGTAATCCCACACCAGGAGAGAGGTAAAAAACAACCTAATAAATTTTAACTAGGAAAACACTCTGTTGACGCGTTGATAAGCGAGTGCGTCCATATTTACGAACGTTCTGGCGAAAAGATCTCAAAGCTAATAAAAACAACAATTAACAACTATTCAAGAATGCGCATTACAAAATTTTTTCTAATTTCCATAGCTATTATACTTCCCGATATTGTTGAATGCAGTGCAATGTGCGTTGCTAAGAATTTTCGTTGCCATTCTGTCTAGTGTTTTCACCGCGGTCCGCCACCGTTACTAACAGTTATTGACAGCAATAGACATGTAATTTCTGCCTCTAATACGTCTCGGATTGCGTTTACATTAGTATAGTCGTGACCGGACAAAAATTTACTACAAGATAGCCACCTCACATTTTGCTGTTACTGTCTTTCAGAAATATATTTTCGAGTATCTTTTGGGTAACTTTGCCAATATTTATCAGATCGCCATAAAATGAACATATTCGTAACCGGACAAAGCTTTACAAAAATATGGCTATCTCACATTTTGCCACCATTTTGTTTCAGAAAAATATTTTGCAGTAACTATGGTGTAACTTTGTAACTTTTCGAACGATTTTAACTCAAAACTAAGCACCTTCAATTCATATCGAGGCTTGTAAATGGTCCAAATTTCAAGTTGATCGGACTTTCCGTTCGACCGCTATCAACAGACATAAAAAAAAAAAACAGAACGAAGTGCCATAAGAGTCTAGTGGAGACGATCGCTTCGCTCGCTTAACAATGTTGTTGATTTCTTACAACATTTACATAACTCATGTGTCCTTCTGTTACATGAAATAGATCTACAAGCAACGCGTTGGGCTGCCTAAAGACGATGCGCCATCAGGACCTTCGAATTGCAGTAATCCCACACCAGGAGAGAGGTAAACAAACAACCTAATATATTTTAACTAGGAAAACGCTCTGTTGACGCGTTGATAAGCGAGCGCGTCCCTATCTACGAACGTTCTGGCGAAAAGATCTCAAAGCTAATAAAAACAACTATTAACAACAATTCAAGAATGTGCATTGCAAAATTTTCCTAATTTCCATAGCTATTATACTTCCCGATATTGTTGAATGCAGTGCAATGTGCGTTGCTAAGGATTTTCGTTGCCATTCTGTCTAGTGTTTTCACCGCGGTCCGCCACCGTTACTAACAGTTATTGACAGCAATAGAAATGTAATTTCCTGCCTCTAAAACGTATCGGATTGCGTTTACATTAGTATAGTCGTGACCGGACGCAAAATTTACTACAAGATAGCCACCTCACATTTTGCTGTTACTGTGTTTCAGAAATATATTTTCGCGTAACTTTTGGGTAACTTTGCCAATATTTATCAGATCGCCATGAAATGAACATATTCGTAACCGGACAAAGCTTTACAAAAATATGGCTATCTCACATTTTGCCACCATTTTGTTTCAGAAAAATATTTTGCAGTAACTATGGATGGTGTAGCTTTGTAACTTTTCGAACGATTTTAACTCAAAACTAAGCACCTTCAATTCATATCGAGGCTTGTAAATGGTCCAAATTTCAAGTTGATCGGACTTTCCGTTCGACCGCTATCAACAGACATAAAAAAAAAAACAGAACGAAGTGCCATAAGAGTCTAGTGGAGACGATCGCTTCGCTCGCTTAACAATGTTGTTGATTTCTTACAACATTTACATAACTCATGTGTCCTTCTGTTACATGAAATAGATCTACAAGCAACGCGTTGGGCTGCCTAAAGACGATGCGCCATCAGGACCTTCGAATTGCAGTAATCCCACACCAGGAGAGAGGTAAACAAACAACCTTATATATTTTAACTAGGAAAACGCTCTGTTGACGCGTTGATAAGCGAGCGCGTCCCTATCTACGAACGTTCTGGCGAAAAGATCTCAAAGCTAATAAAAACAACAATTAACAACAATTCAAGAATGTGCATTGCAAAATTTTCCTATTTTCCATAGCTATTATCCTTCCCGACATTGTTGAATGCAGTGCAATGTGCGTTGCTAAGAATTTTCGTTGCCATTTTGTCTAGTGTATTCGCCGCGGTCCGCCACCGTTACTAACAGTAATTGACAGCAATAGAAATGTAATTTCTGCCTCTAATACGTATCGGATTGCGTTTACATTAGTATAGTCGTGACCGGACGAAATTGTACTACAAGATAGCCACCTCACATTTTGCTGTTACTGTGTTTCAGAAAAATATTTTTGAGTAACTTTTGTGTGACTTGGCCAATATTAATCAGATCGCCATAAAATGAACATGTTCCTAACCGGACAAAGCTTTTAAAAAATATGGCTATCTCACATTTTGCCACCATTTTGTTTCAGAAAAATATTTTGCAGTAACTATGGTGTAACGTTTTTACTTTTCGAACGATTTTGCCTCAAAACTATACACCTTCAATCTACATCGAGACTTGTGGATGGACCAAATTTCAAGTTGATCGGACTCTCCGTTCGACCGCTATCAACAGACGAAAAAAAAAACAGAACGAAGGGCCATAAGAGTCTAGTGGAGACGATCGCTTCGCTCGCTTAACAATGTTATTGATTTTTTACAGCATTTACGTAACTCATATGTCCTTCTGTTACATGTTATAGATCTACAAGCGACGCGTTGGGCTGCCTAAAGACGATACGCCATCAGGACCTTCGAGTTGCAGTAATCCCACACCAGGAGAGAGGTAAACAAACAACCTATTAAATTTTAACTAGGAAAACGCTCTGTTGACGCGTTGATAAGCGAGTGCGTCCATATTTACGAACGTTCTGGTGAAAAGATCTCAAAGCTAATAAAAACAACAATTAACAGCTATTGAAGAATGCGCATTACAAAAGTTTTTCTAATTTCCATAGCTATTATACTTCCCGATATTTTTGAATGCAGTGCAATGTGCGTTCCTAAGAATTTTCGTTGCCATTCTGTCTAGTGTTTTCACCGCGGTCCGCCACCGTTACTAACAGTTATTGACAGCTATAGAAATGTAATTTCCTGCCTCTAATACGTATCGGATTGCGTTTACATTAGTATAGTCGTGACCGGACGAAAATTTACTACAAGATAGCCACCTCACATTTTGCTGTTACTGTGTTTCAGAAATATATTTTCGCGTAACTTTTGTGTAACTTTGCCAATATTTATCAGTTCGCCATAAAATGAACATATTCGTAACCAGACAAAGCTTTACAAAAATATGGCTATCTCACATTTTGCCAACATTTTGTTTCAGAAAAATATTTTGCAGTAACTATAGTGTAACTTTGTAACTTTTCGAACGATTTTAACTAAAAACTAAGCACCTTCAATTCATATCGAGGCTTGTAAATGGTCCAAATTTCAAGTTGATCGGACTTTCCGTTCGACCTCTATCAACAGACATAAAAAAAAAACAGAACGAAGTGCCATAAGAGTCTAGTGGAGACGATCGCTTCGCTCGCTTAACAATGTTGTTGATTTCTTACAACATTTACATAACTCATGTGTCCTTCTGTTACATGAAATAGATCTACAAGCAACGCGTTGGGCTGCCTAAAGACGATGCGCCATCAGGACCTTCGAATTGCAGTAATCCCACACCAGGAGAGAGGTAAACAAACAACCTTATATATTTTAACTAGGAAAACGCTCTGTTGACGCGTTGATAAGCGAGCGCGTCCCTATCTACGAACGTTCTGGCGAAAAGATCTCAAAGCTAATAAAAACAACAATTAACAACTATTCAAGAATGCGCATTACAAAATTTTTTCTAATTTCCATAGCTATTATACTTCCCGATATTGTTGAATGCAGTGCAATGTGCGTTGCTAAGAATTTTCGTTGCCATTCTGTCTAGTGTTTTCACCGCGGTCCGCCACCGTTACTAACAGTTATTGACAGCAATAGACATGTAATTTCTGCCTCTAATACGTATCGGATTGCGTTTACATTAGTATAGTCGTGACCGGACAAAAATTTACTACAAGATAGCCACCTCACATTTTGCTGTTACTGTCTTTCAGAAATATATTTTCGAGTAACTTTTGGGTAACTTTGCCAATATTTATCAGATCGCCATAAAACGAACATATTCGTAACCGGACAAAGCTTTACAAAAATATGGCTATCTCACATTTTGCCACCATTTTGTTTCAGAAAAATATTTTGCAGTAACTATGGTGTAACTTTGTAACTTTTCGAACGATTTTAACTCAAAACTAAGCACCTTCAATTCATATCGAGGCTTGTCAATGGTCCAAATTTCAAGTTGATCGGACTTTCCGTTCGACCGCTATCAACAGACATAAAAAAAAAACAGAACGAAGTGCCATAAGAGTCTAGTGGAGACGATCGCTTCGCTCGCTTAACAATGTTGTTGATTTCTTACAACATTTACGTAACTCATGTGTCCTTCTGTTACATGAAATAGATCTACAAGCGACGCGTTGGGCTGCCTAAAGACGATGCGCCATCAGGACCTTCGAGTTGCAGTAATCCCACACCAGGAGAGAGGTAAACAAACAACCTAATATATTTTAACTAGGAAAACGCTCTGTTGACGCGTTGATAAGCGAGCGCGTCCATATCTACGAACGTTCTGGCGAAAAGATCTCAAAGCTAATAAAAACAACAATTAACAACAATTCAAGAATGTGCATTGCAAAATTTTCCTAATTTCCATAGTTATTATACTTCCCGACATTGTTGAATGCAGTGCAATGTGCGTTGCTAAGAATTTTCGTTGCCATTTTGTCTAGTGTATTCGCAGCGGTCCGCCACCGTTACTAACAGTAATTGACAGCAATAGAAATGTAATTTCTGCCTCTAATACGTATCGGATTGCGTTTACATTAGTATAGTCGTGACCGGACGAAATTGTACTACAACATAGCCACCTCAGTTTTTGCTGTTACTGTGTTTCAGAAAAATATTTTCGAGTAACTTTTGTGTGACTTTGCCAATATTTATCAGATCGCCATAAAATGAACATGTTCCTAACCGGAAAAAGCTTTCGAAAAATATGGCTATCTCACATTTTGCCACCATATTGTTTCAGAAAAATATTTTGCAGTAACTTTGGTGTAACTTTGTAACTTTTCGAACAATTTTGCCTCAAAACTTTACACCTTCAATCCACATCGAGGCTTGTGGATGGTCCAAATTTCAAGTTGATCGGACTTTCCGTTCGACCGCTATCAACAGACTAAAAAAAAATAAAATAAAACAGAACGAAGTGCCATTAGAGTCAAGTGGAGACGCTCGCTTCGCTCGCTTTATTATTTCCACAATTTATAGGGGTAGTCTCTACGTCAAAAACCGCAGAAAATGTTCATTATTAAATTATATCTCAAGATTGCAACAAGAAAACGAAAATCTAAATTAGCAGTGCACTTTGCTTTGGTAAGCCCTACAGATTGAATAAAATATTATAACCATAAGCGTAGTATTTTGATTATAATTCGATAATTAGTAATAAAATTAATTATTTATAAAAGAACTTACTGATCATAATGTAAGTCACGATTAAGCACATTCAAAGTGTAGGGCTTACTAAACCACAGTGCGCTGTTGATTCAGATTTTCGATTTCGAAGCCCATTCTTGTCATATAATTTAAAAATGAAATTTTTTTGTGGTTTTTGACGTAGAGGTATCCTTCCCTGTTCACATTATTTTTTCTTTTAGATTTGAAGACAGCACCGCAGAAGAGGCTCGAATTTTTCATCAATGAAGAATAGAAAAAGTAACGTATAATATTAAGCTTAGCATTTCAAAATGTAAAGAACAATAACACGGCGGAGCAAACAATTTAAATATTGTACAAGGAGTTAATTAGTTTTTTTTAAACGGTAAATAAATGTAATACTAGTTCAGTCAACGTTGGCGCGCGCGGTTTTTGTTTTGATCGGCACATTTGCACGATTTTCGTATTATGTTTTCGCTCGCGAGTAAATATTGCGCGTGTACAAAGCACAACGCTGAAGTTGTTGTAGTTTATGTATTATTGTGTGGTAGCTGTAGTTAGTAGTAGCAGTGTGGTAGATGTAGTTAGTAGTAGGAGTGTGTTGTTAGTTGAAGTAGAGTTGAAATAGTAAATAGTAACGTGCTCAGAACTCGTGCTAGAAAGTTCAAAGAATGAGTTTTAAAACTTTACTCTTGTATTATGTCTATCTGAGGTTTGGCCAGGCCGTCAAATAGACTCGATCTAGACTCAAACTAGTTTGCTCCTTATTTTCTTTGCTCCGCGGTAAAGGCGGAGATGGACGGCTATGGGGATGGAGGAGGCCGATTAAAAAAAAAAAAAAATTGTTTTTATATTATAATGCAGACATAATTGTGTAAATAAACTAAATAAACTATCGTTAATTGTCACCTAGGCTTTCTGTTATTAATATTAAGTACATTCATAAGGTAGTTAGTAATTGTAATGATAGTGTGGCCTATTTACTAGTTCTTATTAAGTAAAAAATACCGGTACATGTGAAGGAAGGTACGTTTTTAAACCAGAGTTGACATATTGTACTGATATTAAAACCAAGTATTTCTACATGAGTTGTTTTATTTTACAATAAAATCTAACCTTAGTTGTTAATATTTTGTCTATGCCAAATTTCATAATTGTATATTATGTGAGGAAAGGATCCAACAGCTTACCTTGGTATACAATGACGGATTTGCGAGTTTGAAGTACACATAAAAAACATAATACAAAATATATCGTTATATTTGTATTATGTTTTTTATGTGTACTTAAAACTCGCAAATCCGTCATCTTACACGAAGGTAAGCTGTTGGATCCTTTCCTCACATTATATACCATTCCAGCCGATTGGCACCTACTTTCATAACCAAATTTCATAATTTTATAATTATTGTTTTCTATAATGTGTGTATTGTATTATGAATAAACGAGTATGTGAGTTGGTAATTTCATAATTATACAATTATTGTTTTATATTATGTTTGTATTGTATTAATAATAAACGAGTATGTGAGTTGGTAATTTCATAATTTTATAATTATTCTTTTCTATAATGTGTGTATTGTATTATGAATAAACGAGTATGTGAGTTGGTAATTTCATAATTTTATAATTATTGTTTTCTATAATGTGTGTATTGTATTATGAATAAACGAGTATGTGAGTTGGTAATTTCATAATTATACAATTATTGTTTTATATTATGTTTGTATTGTATTAATAATAAACGAGTATGTGAGTTGGTAATTTCATAATTATACAATTATTGTTTTATATTGTTTGTATTGTATTAATAATAAACGAGTATGTGAGTTGGTAATTTCATAATTATATAATTATTGTTTTCTATTATGATTGTATTGTACTATCAATAAAGAGTGAGTTGATATGTGTTTCCCTACCCTACGTCTATGGTACTCAAATAATATGGATATGTTTTAGCCGTTCTTTTATAAATTGCATAATAGAGTACTAAAGGCCTAGAGTAGTATCTATTTAAGCTATCTATGTATATACAAAAAAAATGGGCATGGCAAAGGTTGTCTACACTTATTGTCCTAGTATATCCACTTTCATTCTCCCATTCACAAGAGGTCTTAAGTCTTTTTTTGGTCTTATCTCTAAGACCGGCCTAGCTTTGAACCTCTTGTGAATCCAGGAAAATATCTGAGTACATACATTAAAACATATTATTGGAATGTTCATTGTGTCCTTGTTTCTACCAGGAATTAGTAACTTATTCGTGTGACCTGGGTCTGGTTTTACAGGAGGTCCATAGTTAAGCCGGGTTTACGAGTTAAGACCATAAAAAGACGTAAGACCTCTGCAAATCCGGGCCGTGGGGTATAAAAACCAGAAAACTATTCTTGGCTCAATGGGTTAAATAGCATCTCTATGTTAAATAGAGCTAATCACGGCCCTCTAGATTACACAGCTTGTTTGGGACTTACCTGGCTTCGTGTTACATTACTGACGTATGCGTCCGTGTATAGCTGATGAGAGCGCTATTAGCGTACTCTTCGTAGGAACAAGAGTTGCCTTTCGGAAGGCTGCACTGGTTTTCGATATAAATCACATCATCTCCGCTAGGCCTTAAACAAAACGGAACACGAGTGTAATAATTGTTGTAATGTTTCCCCATACGAAAGTATTCTGATGCTTACGACGCAGCCGAGTCCAAGGTGACAACTTAATTCTCTACTTCGCTAATCCCTACCGTCTAGTCTAAACATTTCCATAGGGGTTAATTTAAGACCTTCCGTTGGTTACCTGTACGGTGAGTGTGGCCAAACCGTCTGTGCACTCGACTAAGCCGAACTGTGCATTTACGACTGTGTGAAAGAATATCTGTTGATTTTCTTTCAATTGGCGCGGTTGAAAGGGGAAGTAGACAATGACCTGAGATCGGTTTGCGAATACTTTTGCTGGAACTAGTTCCCTGGCTACTAGTGTAGCCATCAAGCTACAGTTGTCCCAATGAACACTGGCCACCCCGTAAGAAGCAAGGTGTCCCCTAAAATTCTGAGAAAAGACGGTGGCTCCACACGGTCTATTTCAACGGTATTCAACCCGAGATTTCCAGATACCTGCATTGTAATTGTCCACTGCATTAACTGCACCAACCGTGAATGGAATGCAACCCCACCACGTCTGACAACATGACACACAATACCTGAGGCAAGAGAACGGGATGCAACTAGATTTATGTTGGTAGTTGTTACATGCGTCACTTCCCTATTAGGCCTACATAATCCGTGACGACAACACCTTGCAAGTTAATTTGACGGAACTATTAGTATTCTCATGCTTATGGCGTAGAGGTGTGAGTCCAAGTGGTAGGCCTACCAACTCAATTGTATACTTCCCTAGTTCCTACCATCTAATTGAAACAGGTAAATTAAAGATAATTTACAAATTCCTTGGTTACCTGGACGCTTATCGCATCTGTAGATAAGACACTGTCTAATCCGGTCGGCTGGGTAGACTAGGAAAACGCTCCGCGTTGACAGATGAGCGATTTTTTTCAATGTATCAAATCAAATAAATCATTTGCATATCATATTACTCTTTAAAAAAAAAAATACCTTTATAATAAACATATGATTTTTTTACAAGATGGCGGATCAAGTTACAACCTTATATCTTAAGTATATTATTTCTTGATATGACGCTAATAAATGCACGAAATATTATTTAAATCCGTTAAGAAGTTTTCTTTAAAGAAATTAAAACCTTCAAGTTGATGGATTTCCGCATAATTTCATTTGACCGTGGTCTACTCAATAGGCTCTAATTCATAAACTTATGAAGCTATCAGTGTATGGAAAACTCAATAATGTAGATACAGACTATATCTAAAATGCAATATTGTTTAATTATACAATAACTTGCATTTAAACTATAATAATAGCTTTTTAAATTTTCGACCAAGTTTGTTGTTATTTTCTGCATGTTTGCCGTGAAAGTCATAAAACATTACACGTCAAAAACGTTCCAGAATAAGAAAATGTCATAAAATACGTTTAAGAGAATACAAGAATGACTACAAAGAAAATTAAAAACCCAGTCACGGAACAACAAAATTACTGCAAAAATAAATATCTTTCCTATATTTTTTATTTTAATTGTTGGCAAGTCTCCTCGTAACTGGTAGTGCTGTATTTTGTGGTAATATCTATACATTTTACACGTTTCTGACGAATGTTTAAGCACTGATTTGCGTTAATTTCTGTTTGTAGCCAGCTTATAAATATGCAAAAACCTATTGGTTAATGTTTTTGACAAACGTTTTTTTACCATTAAGTTCTGTTAGAAGACAAAAGGTCCTTTAGGCAGCTCTTCCTGACGACCAAGAGCCCAAAGTGGTATGATTTAACGGTTTAGTATGTTATTAAACAATAATCAAAATAGTAGTTTCCTCTTCCCTCCTCCTTTTCTTCCTTTACTCCGCATGTATTTTTTTTTTGGCATGAAGGGGTTTGAACCCCATAACACCCCCTTGGATACGCCACTGGTTGAGAATATATAAAGAACGGTACAATCTGTTTAAAAACTGAATTATATCATGAGTGTGGCTCCTAATTTATCCAAAATATCAACAGTCAGTAATATACTTTCCCAAACAGATCCTAACCCTAGTTCTTACGGAATCACGTAGATGTTGTTAATATTTACTTCCTTTATTAATGTACATTCCAAATTAATTTCACAGCTTAAAAAATTTCAACTACCTATATAAAGTACAAGTTTTGATTCGGATGTTTGCTTACAGTCGACAAAGCAATATACTCATTTTGCACATAATTAGGTCCAGTCTTACAATGTCCCAATAACTATTAACTCGTCGAATAGCTTGTTTTCTCCATGGCAACCACCAATCAAAACTATTGAAATCCTACAAATAGCTTAATTGCTACAAACAACTTTCTTATTAGGAAATTGTAAGACCGGCCCTTAAAGTGATTGTTTAGTTATTAACGTTACTCATGTGTCCTTCTGTTACATGAAATAGAACTACGAGGGAGCGACGCGTTGGGCTGCCTCAAGACGATGCGCCATAAACGACCTTCGAGTTGCAGTAATCCCACACCAGGAGAGAGGTAAAGAAACAACCTAATATACTTTTAACTAGGAAAACGCTCTGTTTGACGCGTTGATAAGCGAGCGCGTCCATATCTACGAACGTTCTGGCGAAAAGATCTAAAAGCTAATAAAAACAACAATTAACAACAATTCAAGAATGCGCATTGCAAAATTTTTCCTAATTTCCATAGCTATTGTACTTCCCGACATTGTTGGATGCAGAGCAATCTGCGTTGCTAAGAATTTTCGTCGTCATGTTTTTAACACGGTCCGCCACCGTTACTAACAGTTATTGACAGCAAAAGAAATGTAATTTATGCCTCAAATACGTATCAGATCGCTTTTAAATTAGTATATTCGTGACCGGACGAAAATATACTATAAGATAGCGACCTCACATTTTGATGTTACTGTGTTTCAGAAATATATTTTCGAGTAACTTTTGTGTAACTTTGCCAATATTTATCAAATCGCCATAAAATGAACATATTCGTAACCGGACACAGCTTTTGAAAAATATGGCTATCTCACATTTTGCCACCATTTTGTTTCAGAAAAATATTTTGCAGTAACTTTGGTGTAACGTTTTTACTTTTCGAACGATTTTGCCTCAAAACTATACACCTTCAATCTACATCGAGACTTGTAGATGGACCAAATTTCAAGTTGATCGGACTCTCCGTTCGACCGCTATCAACAGACATAAAAAAAAAAAAAAACAGAACGAAGGGCCATAAGAGTCTAGTGGAGACGATCGCTTCGCTCGCTTAACAATGTTATTGATTTTTTACAGCATTTACGTAACTCATGTGTCCTTCTGTTACATGAAATAGATCTACAAGCGACGCGTTGGGCTGCCAAAAGACGATGCGCCATCAGGACCTTCGAGTTGCAGTAATCCCACACCAGGAGAGAGGTAAAAAACAACCTAATAAATTTTAACTAGGAAAACACTCTGTTGACGCGTTGATAAGCGAGTGCGTCCATATTTACGAACGTTCTGGCGAAAAGATCTCAAAGCTAATAAAAACAACAATTAACAACTATTCAAGAATGCGCATTACAAAATTTTTTCTAATTTCCATAGCTATTATACTTCCCGATATTGTTGAATGCAGTGCAATGTGCGTTGCTAAGAATTTTCGTTGCCATTCTGTCTAGTGTTTTCACCGCGGTCCGCCACCGTTACTAACAGTTATTGACAGCAATAGACATGTAATTTCTGCCTCTAATACGTCTCGGATTGCGTTTACATTAGTATAGTCGTGACCGGACAAAAATTTACTACAAGATAGCCACCTCACATTTTGCTGTTACTGTCTTTCAGAAATATATTTTCGAGTATCTTTTGGGTAACTTTGCCAATATTTATCAGATCGCCATAAAATGAACATATTCGTAACCGGACAAAGCTTTACAAAAATATGGCTATCTCACATTTTGCCACCATTTTGTTTCAGAAAAATATTTTGCAGTAACTATGGTGTAACTTTGTAACTTTTCGAACGATTTTAACTCAAAACTAAGCACCTTCAATTCATATCGAGGCTTGTAAATGGTCCAAATTTCAAGTTGATCGGACTTTCCGTTCGACCGCTATCAACAGACATAAAAAAAAAAAACAGAACGAAGTGCCATAAGAGTCTAGTGGAGACGATCGCTTCGCTCGCTTAACAATGTTGTTGATTTCTTACAACATTTACATAACTCATGTGTCCTTCTGTTACATGAAATAGATCTACAAGCAACGCGTTGGGCTGCCTAAAGACGATGCGCCATCAGGACCTTCGAATTGCAGTAATCCCACACCAGGAGAGAGGTAAACAAACAACCTAATATATTTTAACTAGGAAAACGCTCTGTTGACGCGTTGATAAGCGAGCGCGTCCCTATCTACGAACGTTCTGGCGAAAAGATCTCAAAGCTAATAAAAACAACTATTAACAACAATTCAAGAATGTGCATTGCAAAATTTTCCTAATTTCCATACCTATTATACTTCCCGATATTGTTGAATGCAGTGCAATGTGCGTTGCTAAGGATTTTCGTTGCCATTCTGTCTAGTGTTTTCACCGCGGTCCGCCACCGTTACTAACAGTTATTGACAGCAATAGAAATGTAATTTCCTGCCTCTAAAACGTATCGGATTGCGTTTACATTAGTATAGTCGTGACCGGACGCAAAATTTACTACAAGATAGCCACCTCACATTTTGCTGTTACTGTGTTTCAGAAATATATTTTCGCGTAACTTTTGGGTAACTTTGCCAATATTTATCAGATCGCCATGAAATGAACATATTCGTAACCGGACAAAGCTTTACAAAAATATGGCTATCTCACATTTTGCCACCATTTTGTTTCAGAAAAATATTTTGCAGTAACTATGGATGGTGTAGCTTTGTAACTTTTCGAACGATTTTAACTCAAAACTAAGCACCTTCAATTCATATCGAGGCTTGTAAATGGTCCAAATTTCAAGTTGATCGGACTTTCCGTTCGACCGCTATCAACAGACATAAAAAAAAAAACAGAACGAAGTGCCATAAGAGTCTAGTGGAGACGATCGCTTCGCTCGCTTAACAATGTTGTTGATTTCTTACAACATTTACATAACTCATGTGTCCTTCTGTTACATGAAATAGATCTACAAGCAACGCGTTGGGCTGCCTAAAGACGATGCGCCATCAGGACCTTCGAATTGCAGTAATCCCACACCAGGAGAGAGGTAAACAAACAACCTTATATATTTTAACTAGGAAAACGCTCTGTTGACGCGTTGATAAGCGAGCGCGTCCCTATCTACGAACGTTCTGGCGAAAAGATCTCAAAGCTAATAAAAACAACAATTAACAACAATTCAAGAATGTGCATTGCAAAATTTTCCTATTTTCCATAGCTATTATCCTTCCCGACATTGTTGAATGCAGTGCAATGTGCGTTGCTAAGAATTTTCGTTGCCATTTTGTCTAGTGTATTCGCCGCGGTCCGCCACCGTTACTAACAGTAATTGACAGCAATAGAAATGTAATTTCTGCCTCTAATACGTATCGGATTGCGTTTACATTAGTATAGTCGTGACCGGACGAAATTGTACTACAAGATAGCCACCTCACATTTTGCTGTTACTGTGTTTCAGAAAAATATTTTTGAGTAACTTTTGTGTGACTTGGCCAATATTAATCAGATCGCCATAAAATGAACATGTTCCTAACCGGACAAAGCTTTTAAAAAATATGGCTATCTCACATTTTGCCACCATTTTGTTTCAGAAAAATATTTTGCAGTAACTATGGTGTAACGTTTTTACTTTTCGAACGATTTTGCCTCAAAACTATACACCTTCAATCTACATCGAGACTTGTGGATGGACCAAATTTCAAGTTGATCGGACTCTCCGTTCGACCGCTATCAACAGACATGAAAAAAAAAACAGAACGAAGGGCCATAAGAGTCTAGTGGAGACGATCGCTTCGCTCGCTTAACAATGTTATTGATTTTTTACAGCATTTACGTAACTCATATGTCCTTCTGTTACATGTTATAGATCTACAAGCGACGCGTTGGGCTGCCTAAAGACGATACGCCATCAGGACCTTCGAGTTGCAGTAATCCCACACCAGGAGAGAGGTAAACAAACAACCTATTAAATTTTAACTAGGAAAACGCTCTGTTGACGCGTTGATAAGCGAGTGCGTCCATATTTACGAACGTTCTGGTGAAAAGATCTCAAAGCTAATAAAAACAACAATTAACAGCTATTGAAGAATGCGCATTACAAAAGTTTTTCTAATTTCCATAGCTATTATACTTCCCGATATTTTTGAATGCAGTGCAATGTGCGTTCCTAAGAATTTTCGTTGCCATTCTGTCTAGTGTTTTCACCGCGGTCCGCCACCGTTACTAACAGTTATTGACAGCTATAGAAATGTAATTTCCTGCCTCTAATACGTATCGGATTGCGTTTACATTAGTATAGTCGTGACCGGACGAAAATTTACTACAAGATAGCCACCTCACATTTTGCTGTTACTGTGTTTCAGAAATATATTTTCGCGTAACTTTTGTGTAACTTTGCCAATATTTATCAGTTCGCCATAAAATGAACATATTCGTAACCAGACAAAGCTTTACAAAAATATGGCTATCTCACATTTTGCCAACATTTTGTTTCAGAAAAATATTTTGCAGTAACTATAGTGTAACTTTGTAACTTTTCGAACGATTTTAACTAAAAACTAAGCACCTTCAATTCATATCGAGGCTTGTAAATGGTCCAAATTTCAAGTTGATCGGACTTTCCGTTCGACCTCTATCAACAGACATAAAAAAAAAACAGAACGAAGTGCCATAAGAGTCTAGTGGAGACGATCGCTTCGCTCGCTTAACAATGTTGTTGATTTCTTACAACATTTACATAACTCATGTGTCCTTCTGTTACATGAAATAGATCTACAAGCAACGCGTTGGGCTGCCTAAAGACGATGCGCCATCAGGACCTTCGAATTGCAGTAATCCCACACCAGGAGAGAGGTAAACAAACAACCTTATATATTTTAACTAGGAAAACGCTCTGTTGACGCGTTGATAAGCGAGCGCGTCCCTATCTACGAACGTTCTGGCGAAAAGATCTCAAAGCTAATAAAAACAACAATTAACAACTATTCAAGAATGCGCATTACAAAATTTTTTCTAATTTCCATAGCTATTATACTTCCCGATATTGTTGAATGCAGTGCAATGTGCGTTGCTAAGAATTTTCGTTGCCATTCTGTCTAGTGTTTTCACCGCGGTCCGCCACCGTTACTAACAGTTATTGACAGCAATAGACATGTAATTTCTGCCTCTAATACGTATCGGATTGCGTTTACATTAGTATAGTCGTGACCGGACAAAAATTTACTACAAGATAGCCACCTCACATTTTGCTGTTACTGTCTTTCAGAAATATATTTTCGAGTAACTTTTGGGTAACTTTGCCAATATTTATCAGATCGCCATAAAACGAACATATTCGTAACCGGACAAAGCTTTACAAAAATATGGCTATCTCACATTTTGCCACCATTTTGTTTCAGAAAAATATTTTGCAGTAACTATGGTGTAACTTTGTAACTTTTCGAACGATTTTAACTCAAAACTAAGCACCTTCAATTCATATCGAGGCTTGTCAATGGTCCAAATTTCAAGTTGATCGGACTTTCCGTTCGACCGCTATCAACAGACATAAAAAAAAAACAGAACGAAGTGCCATAAGAGTCTAGTGGAGACGATCGCTTCGCTCGCTTAACAATGTTGTTGATTTCTTACAACATTTACGTAACTCATGTGTCCTTCTGTTACATGAAATAGATCTACAAGCGACGCGTTGGGCTGCCTAAAGACGATGCGCCATCAGGACCTTCGAGTTGCAGTAATCCCACACCAGGAGAGAGGTAAACAAACAACCTAATATATTTTAACTAGGAAAACGCTCTGTTGACGCGTTGATAAGCGAGCGCGTCCATATCTACGAACGTTCTGGCGAAAAGATCTCAAAGCTAATAAAAACAACAATTAACAACAATTCAAGAATGTGCATTGCAAAATTTTCCTAATTTCCATAGTTATTATACTTCCCGACATTGTTGAATGCAGTGCAATGTGCGTTGCTAAGAATTTTCGTTGCCATTTTGTCTAGTGTATTCGCAGCGGTCCGCCACCGTTACTAACAGTAATTGACAGCAATAGAAATGTAATTTCTGCCTCTAATACGTATCGGATTGCGTTTACATTAGTATAGTCGTGACCGGACGAAATTGTACTACAACATAGCCACCTCAGTTTTTGCTGTTACTGTGTTTCAGAAAAATATTTTCGAGTAACTTTTGTGTGACTTTGCCAATATTTATCAGATCGCCATAAAATGAACATGTTCCTAACCGGAAAAAGCTTTCGAAAAATATGGCTATCTCACATTTTGCCACCATATTGTTTCAGAAAAATATTTTGCAGTAACTTTGGTGTAACTTTGTAACTTTTCGAACAATTTTGCCTCAAAACTTTACACCTTCAATCCACATCGAGGCTTGTGGATGGTCCAAATTTCAAGTTGATCGGACTTTCCGTTCGACCGCTATCAACAGACTAAAAAAAAATAAAATAAAACAGAACGAAGTGCCATTAGAGTCAAGTGGAGACGCTCGCTTCGCTCGCTTTATTATTTCCACAATTTATAGGGGTAGTCTCTACGTCAAAAACCGCAGAAAATGTTCATTATTAAATTATATCTCAAGATTGCAACAAGAAAACGAAAATCTAAATTAGCAGTGCACTTTGCTTTGGTAAGCCCTACAGATTGAATAAAATATTATAACCATAAGCGTAGTATTTTGATTATAATTCGATAATTAGTAATAAAATTAATTATTTATAAAAGAACTTACTGATCATAATGTAAGTCACGATTAAGCACATTCAAAGTGTAGGGCTTACTAAACCACAGTGCGCTGTTGATTCAGATTTTCGATTTCGAAGCCCATTCTTGTCATATAATTTAAAAATGAAATTTTTTTGTGGTTTTTGACGTAGAGGTATCCTTCCCTGTTCACATTATTTTTTCTTTTAGATTTGAAGACAGCACCGCAGAAGAGGCTCGAATTTTTCATCAATGAAGAATAGAAAAAGTAACGTATAATATTAAGCTTAGCATTTCAAAATGTAAAGAACAATAACACGGCGGAGCAAACAATTTAAATATTGTACAAGGAGTTAATTAGTTTTTTTTAAACGGTAAATAAATGTAATACTAGTTCAGTCAACGTTGGCGCGCGCGGTTTTTGTTTTGATCGGCACATTTGCACGATTTTCGTATTATGTTTTCGCTCGCGAGTAAATATTGCGCGTGTACAAAGCACAACGCTGAAGTTGTTGTAGTTTATGTATTATTGTGTGGTAGCTGTAGTTAGTAGTAGCAGTGTGGTAGATGTAGTTAGTAGTAGGAGTGTGTTGTTAGTTGAAGTAGAGTTGAAATAGTAAATAGTAACGTGCTCAGAACTCGTGCTAGAAAGTTCAAAGAATGAGTTTTAAAACTTTACTCTTGTATTATGTCTATCTGAGGTTTGGCCAGGCCGTCAAATAGACTCGATCTAGACTCAAACTAGTTTGCTCCTTATTTTCTTTGCTCCGCGGTAAAGGCGGAGATGGACGGCTATGGGGATGGAGGAGGCCGATTAAAAAAAAAAAAAAATTGTTTTTATATTATAATGCAGACATAATTGTGTAAATAAACTAAATAAACTATCGTTAATTGTCACCTAGGCTTTCTGTTATTAATATTAAGTACATTCATAAGGTAGTTAGTAATTGTAATGATAGTGTGGCCTATTTACTAGTTCTTATTAAGTAAAAAATACCGGTACATGTGAAGGAAGGTACGTTTTTAAACCAGAGTTGACATATTGTACTGATATTAAAACCAAGTATTTCTACATGAGTTGTTTTATTTTACAATAAAATCTAACCTTAGTTGTTAATATTTTGTCTATGCCAAATTTCATAATTGTATATTATGTGAGGAAAGGATCCAACAGCTTACCTTGGTATACAATGACGGATTTGCGAGTTTGAAGTACACATAAAAAACATAATACAAAATATATCGTTATATTTGTATTATGTTTTTTATGTGTACTTAAAACTCGCAAATCCGTCATCTTACACGAAGGTAAGCTGTTGGATCCTTTCCTCACATTATATACCATTCCAGCCGATTGGCACCTACTTTCATAACCAAATTTCATAATTTTATAATTATTGTTTTCTATAATGTGTGTATTGTATTATGAATAAACGAGTATGTGAGTTGGTAATTTCATAATTATACAATTATTGTTTTATATTATGTTTGTATTGTATTAATAATAAACGAGTATGTGAGTTGGTAATTTCATAATTTTATAATTATTCTTTTCTATAATGTGTGTATTGTATTATGAATAAACGAGTATGTGAGTTGGTAATTTCATAATTTTATAATTATTGTTTTCTATAATGTGTGTATTGTATTATGAATAAACGAGTATGTGAGTTGGTAATTTCATAATTATACAATTATTGTTTTATATTATGTTTGTATTGTATTAATAATAAACGAGTATGTGAGTTGGTAATTTCATAATTATACAATTATTGTTTTATATTGTTTGTATTGTATTAATAATAAACGAGTATGTGAGTTGGTAATTTCATAATTATATAATTATTGTTTTCTATTATGATTGTATTGTACTATCAATAAAGAGTGAGTTGATATGTGTTTCCCTACCCTACGTCTATGGTACTCAAATAATATGGATATGTTTTAGCCGTTCTTTTATAAATTGCATAATAGAGTACTAAAGGCCTAGAGTAGTATCTATTTAAGCTATCTATGTATATACAAAAAAAATGGGCATGGCAAAGGTTGTCTACACTTATTGTCCTAGTATATCCACTTTCATTCTCCCATTCACAAGAGGTCTTAAGTCTTTTTTTGGTCTTATCTCTAAGACCGGCCTAGCTTTGAACCTCTTGTGAATCCAGGAAAATATCTGAGTACATACATTAAAACATATTATTGGAATGTTCATTGTGTCCTTGTTTCTACCAGGAATTAGTAACTTATTCGTGTGACCTGGGTCTGGTTTTACAGGAGGTCCATAGTTAAGCCGGGTTTACGAGTTAAGACCATAAAAAGACGTAAGACCTCTGCAAATCCGGGCCGTGGGGTATAAAAACCAGAAAACTATTCTTGGCTCAATGGGTTAAATAGCATCTCTATGTTAAATAGAGCTAATCACGGCCCTCTAGATTACACAGCTTGTTTGGGACTTACCTGGCTTCGTGTTACATTACTGACGTATGCGTCCGTGTATAGCTGATGAGAGCGCTATTAGCGTACTCTTCGTAGGAACAAGAGTTGCCTTTCGGAAGGCTGCACTGGTTTTCGATATAAATCACATCATCTCCGCTAGGCCTTAAACAAAACGGAACACGAGTGTAATAATTGTTGTAATGTTTCCCCATACGAAAGTATTCTGATGCTTACGACGCAGCCGAGTCCAAGGTGACAACTTAATTCTCTACTTCGCTAATCCCTACCGTCTAGTCTAAACATTTCCATAGGGGTTAATTTAAGACCTTCCGTTGGTTACCTGTACGGTGAGTGTGGCCAAACCGTCTGTGCACTCGACTAAGCCGAACTGTGCATTTACGACTGTGTGAAAGAATATCTGTTGATTTTCTTTCAATTGGCGCGGTTGAAAGGGGAAGTAGACAATGACCTGAGATCGGTTTGCGAATACTTTTGCTGGAACTAGTTCCCTGGCTACTAGTGTAGCCATCAAGCTACAGTTGTCCCAATGAACACTGGCCACCCCGTAAGAAGCAAGGTGTCCCCTAAAATTCTGAGAAAAGACGGTGGCTCCACACGGTCTATTTCAACGGTATTCAACCCGAGATTTCCAGATACCTGCATTGTAATTGTCCACTGCATTAACTGCACCAACCGTGAATGGAATGCAACCCCACCACGTCTGACAACATGACACACAATACCTGAGGCAAGAGAACGGGATGCAACTAGATTTATGTTGGTAGTTGTTACATGCGTCACTTCCCTATTAGGCCTACATAATCCGTGACGACAACACCTTGCAAGTTAATTTGACGGAACTATTAGTATTCTCATGCTTATGGCGTAGAGGTGTGAGTCCAAGTGGTAGGCCTACCAACTCAATTGTATACTTCCCTAGTTCCTACCATCTAATTGAAACAGGTAAATTAAAGATAATTTACAAATTCCTTGGTTACCTGGACGCTTATCGCATCTGTAGATAAGACACTGTCTAATCCGGTCGGCTGGGTAGACTAGGAAAACGCTCCGCGTTGACAGATGAGCGATTTTTTTCAATGTATCAAATCAAATAAATCATTTGCATATCATATTACTCTTTAAAAAAAAAAATACCTTTATAATAAACATATGATTTTTTTACAAGATGGCGGATCAAGTTACAACCTTATATCTTAAGTATATTATTTCTTGATATGACGCTAATAAATGCACGAAATATTATTTAAATCCGTTAAGAAGTTTTCTTTAAAGAAATTAAAACCTTCAAGTTGATGGATTTCCGCATAATTTCATTTGACCGTGGTCTACTCAATAGGCTCTAATTCATAAACTTATGAAGCTATCAGTGTATGGAAAACTCAATAATGTAGATACAGACTATATCTAAAATGCAATATTGTTTAATTATACAATAACTTGCATTTAAACTATAATAATAGCTTTTTAAATTTTCGACCAAGTTTGTTGTTATTTTCTGCATGTTTGCCGTGAAAGTCATAAAACATAACACGTCATTGTAGCCATTCTATGATAGCTATCAAAATTCCAAATATACAGTGAGAAAGGTCTGACTGCGTAAGCCATTTCGGCAGCATACTATGTGCATCTAACTTCAATGGTCCGCAAATGCGAATCATATAGGTGGAACACTGTAAAAATGAAGACAGATATAGCTAAAAATAAACAATATTTTTTTACAACATGGCGGTTAAAGCTGAAATTTTGAAACTGTTGTCGAGTGTTGGTACTATTGATGTGGACTTACATATAAAAAATTATTTATATCGGTGTGTAAGTTTTAATTTAATTAAATAAATAACAAAACATGTGTTTTAGTTGTTAATTTTTTGTAGGTTGGCATCTTACGTCATTGTAGCCTTTTAAAGACAGCTATCGACATTCCAAATAATACTGAGAAAGGTATGATTGCGTACGTTAATGTTTACTATAAGCATCTTACTACAAAGGTCTGCAAATGCGAACTGTATCGGTGGAGCACTGTAAAAATGAAGAAATTATTGTTGTAAATAACAATATTTTTTTATGACATGACGGGTAAACTTACAATTTTGAAACTATTGTCAAGTGTTGAAACTATTGATGTTAACCTACAAGTGAAACAAAATTAAAATCCGTGTGTAAGTTTTAATTTAATTAAATAAATAAACAAATTTTGTTTTTCAGTAATTATTTTTTTGTAGGTTGGCATCTTGACGAATTTTGCTGGTTATGTTAACAGCATCAAGTTTAGTGGTCACGAATGTTGCCCGAAAATTTCAGCAAAATACGTCAAGCCGTTTGACCTGTGCGCGACGAACAAAATTTGGCGCACATACAGACAGACATACATACAGACACACAGACAAAGCGCCGATCGAGTTGTATGGAGAGATTCACTCCGCTTCGCTACGCTCATCTAACTAGGAAAACGCTCCGCGTTGACAGATGAGCGATTAATTTCAATGTATCAAATCAAATAAATCATTTGCATATCATACTAGGAAAACGCTCCGCGTTGCCAGATGAGCGATTTTTTTAAAGTAAATCAAACATATCATTTGCATATCATATTACTCTTACAACAACAAAAATACCTTTATAATGTACAAATGATTTTTCAAAAAGATGGTGGTTCAAGTAACAACCTTAGAATTTGTGTATATTATTTGTCGATATGTTGCTAATAACTGCACGAAATTTTATTAAAATCCGTCAAGAATTAAAACCTTCAAGTTAATTTCAATGGATTTCCGCATAATTTTATTCGACCATGGTCTACTCAATAGGCTCTAATTCATAAACTATTAAACCTATCAGTGTATGGAAAGTTCCATAATGTAGATACAGACTATATCTAAAATGATTTATTAATTAATCATACAATAATCCGCTTTTAAATCATATTAAAAGCTTTTTAATTTGTCGACCAAGTTCGTTGTTAACATTTGCATTTTTGCCGTGAAACTCATAAAACATAACACGTCATTGTAGCCATACTATGCTAGCTATCAAAATTCCAAATACACAGTGAGAAACGTCTGACTGCGTAAGCCATTTCGGCAGCATACTATATGCATCTCACTTCAATGGTCCGCAAATGCGAATCATATCGGTGGGACACTGTAAAAATGAAGAAATTAATAGTCTTAAATAAACAATATTTTTTTACAACATGGCGGTTAAAGCTACAATTTTGAAACTGTTGTTGCGTGTTGGTACTATTGATATAGACTTACATATAAAAAATTATTTATATCGGTGGGTAAGTTTTAATTTAATTAAATAAATAACAAAACATGTGTTTCAGTTGTTAATTTTTTGTAAGTTGGCATCTTACGTCATTGTAGCCTTTTTAAGACAGCTATCGACATTCAAAATAATAACGAGAAAGGTATGATTGCTGACGCTATTTTTATGTTTACTATGTGCATCTAACTGCAATAGTCCGCAAATACGAATCATATCGGTGGAACACTGTAAAAATGAAGAAATTATTGTAGTAAATAAACAACATTTTTTTATAACATGGCCGATAAATTTACAATTTTGAAACTTTTGTCAAGTGTTGGTATTGTTGATGTAAATCTACAACTGAAACATTATTAAAATCCGTTTGTAAGTTTTCATTTAATTAAATAAATAAACAATTTTGGGTTTTCAGTAATTAATTTGTTTTAGGTTGGCATCTTGACGAATTTTGCTGGTTATGTTAACAGCATCAAGTTTAGTAGTCACGAACGTTGCCCGAAAATTTCAGCCAAATACGTTGAACCGTTTGACCTGTGCGCGACGAACAAAATTTAGCGCACATACAGACATACATACAGACATACATACAGACATACATACATACAGACACACAGACAAAGCGCCGATCGAGTTGTATGGAGAGATTCACTCCGCTTCGCTACGCTCATCTAACTAGGAAAACGCTCCGCGTTGCCAGATGAGCAAGTTTTTTTTTAAGTAAATTAAACATATAATTTGCATATCATATTACTCTTACAAAAATAAATACCTTTATAATGTACACATGATTTTTTAAAAAGATAGTGGTTCAAACTACAACTTTAGAATTTGTGTATATTATTTGCCGATATGTTGCTAATAACTGCCCGAAATATTATTTAAATCCGTCAAGAAGTTTTCTTTAAATAAATTAAAACCTTTAAATTGATTTTTCAATGTATTTCCGCATAATTTAATTCAACCGTGGTCTACTCAAAAGGCTCTAATTCATAAACTATTAAACCTATCAGTGTATGGAAAGTTCCATAATGTAGATACAGACTATATCTAAAATGTAATATTATTTAATCATACAATAACCGCATTTAAATGATAATAAAAGCTTTTTTATTTGTCTACAAAGTTCGTTGTAAACATTTTTATTTTTGACGTGAAAGTCATAAAACATAACACGCAATTGTAGCCATTCTATGATAGCTATCAAAATTCCAAATACATAGTGAGAAAGGTCTGACTCCCTACGCCATTCCTGCACCATACTATGTGCATCTTACTTCAATGGTCCGCAAATGCGAATCATATCGGTGGAACACTGTAAAAATGAAGAAAATGTCTGCCGTAAATAAACAATATTTGTTTATAACATGGCGGTTAAAGCATCAATTTTGAAACTAATGTCGAGTTTTGGTAGTATTGATGTGGACCCACATATAAAAAATCATTTATATCCGTGTGTAAGTTTTAATTTAAATAAATAAATAACAAAACACGTGTTTCAGTTGTTAATTTTTTGTAGGTTGGCATCTTATGTCATTGTAGCCATTTTATGACAGCTATCGAGATTCCAAAACATAGTGCATAGGTTTTGTTACGTACGCTATTTTTGGTGTATACTATGTGCATCTAATTGCAAAAGTCCGCAAATGCGAATCATATCGGCGGAACACTGTACAAATGAAGAAATTATTGTTGTAAATAAACAATATTTTTTTATAACATGGCGGATAAACGTACAAATTTGAACTTATTGTCAATTGTTGGTACGGTTTATATAAACCTACATGAGAAACATTATTCAAATCCGTTGGTAAGTTTTCATTTAATTAAATAAATAAACAAATGTTATTTTTCAGTAATTAATTTTTTGTAGGTTGGCATCTTGACGAATTTTGCTGGTTATGATAACAGCATCAAGTTTAGTGGTCACAAATGTTGACCGAAATTTTCAGCCAAATACGTCAAGCCGTTTGACCTGTGCGCGACGAACAAAATTTAGCGCACAGACATACATACAGACATACATACACACAGACAAAGCGCCGATCGAGTTGTATGGAGAGATTCACTCCGCTTCGCTACGCTCATCTAATAAATGCACGAAATATTATTTAAATCCGTAAAGATGTTTTCTTTAAATAAATTAAAACCTTTAAGTTGATTTTTCAATGGATTTCCGCATAATTTAAAACGACTATGGTCTACTCAATAGGCTCTCATTCATAAACTATTAAACCTATCAGTGTATGGAAAGTTCCATAATGTAGATATAGACTATATGTAAAATGTATTTTTGTTTTATCATACAAAAACCCGCTTTTAAATTATAATAAAAGCTTTTTTATTTGTCTACAAAGTTCGTTGTTAACATTTGCATTTTTGCCGTGAAAGTCATAAAACATAACACGCCATTGTAGCCATTCTATGACAGCTATCAAAATTCCAAATACATAGTGAGAAAGGTCTGACTCCCTACGCCATTTCTGCAGCATACTATGTGCATCTAACTTCAATGGTCCGCAAATGCGAATCATATCGGTGGAACACTGTAAAAAAGAAGAAAATGTCTGCCGTAAATAAACAATATTTGTTTATAACATGGCAGTTAAAGCAACAATTTTGAAACTAATGTCGAGTGTTGGTAGTATTGATTTGGACCTACATATAAAAAATCATTAATATCCGTGTGTAAGTTTTAATTTAAATAAATAAATAACAAAACACGTGTTTCAGTTGTTAATTTTTTGTAGGTTGGCATCTTATGTCATTGTAGCAATTTTATGACAGCTATCGAGATTCCAAATAAAAGTGCATAAGTATTGTTACGTACGCTATTTTTGGTGTATACTATGTGCATCTAATTGCAAAAGTCCGCAAATGCGAATCATATCGGCGGAACACTGTAAAAATGAAGAAATTATTGTTGTAAATAAACAATATTTTTTTATAACATGGTGGATAAACGTACAATTTTGAAATTATTGTCAATTGTTGGTACGGTTTATGTAAACCTACATGATAAACATTATTTAAATCCGTTAGTAAGTTTTCGTTTAATTAAATAAATAAACAAATTTTATTTTTCAGTAATTAATTTTTTGTAGGTTGGCATCTTGACGAATTTTGCTGGTTATGTTAACAGCATCGAGTTCAGTGGTCACAAACGTTGCCCGAAAATTTCAGCCAAATACGTCAAGCCGTTTGACCTGTGCGCGACGAACAAAATTTAGTGCACATACAGACATACAGACATACAGACGCACAGACAAAGCGCCGATCGAGTTGTATGGAGAGATTCACTCCGCTTCGCTACGCTCATCTAATTACTCTTTAAAAAAAAAATATACCTTTATAATAAACATATGATTTTTTTACAAGATGGCGGATTAAGTTACAACCTTATAACTTAAGTATATTATTTTTTGATATGTTGCTAATAAATTCACGAAATATTATTTAAATCCGTTAAGAAGTTTTCTTTAAAGAAATTAAAATCTTCAAGTTGATGGATTTCCGCATAATTTCATTCGACCGTGGTCTACTCAATAGGCTCTAATTAATAAACTATTTAACCTATCAGTGTATGGAAAGTTCCATAATGTAGATACAGACTATATCTAAAATGTAATATTAATTAATCATACAATAACCCGCTTTTAAATCATAGCACAAGCTTTTTAATTTGTCGACCAAGTTCGTTGTTAACATTTGCATGTTTGCCGTGATGGTCATTAAATATAACACGTCATTGTAGCCATTCTATGATAGCTATAAAAGTTCCAAATACATAGTGAGAAAGGTCTATCTGCGTAAGCCATTTCGGCAGCATACTATGTGCATCTAACTTCAATGGTCCGCAAATGCGAATCATATCGGTGGAACACTGTAAAAATGAAGAAAATGTCTGCCGTGAATAAACAATATTTGTTTATAACATGGCGGTAAAAGCTACAATTTTGAAACTATTGTCAAGTGTTGGTACTATTGGTGTGGACCTACATGTAAAATATCATTAATATATGTGTGTAAGTTTTAATTAGATTAAATTAATAAAAAAAAATGTTTTTCATTAACTCATTTTTTGTAGGTTGGCATCTTACGTCATTGTAGCCTTTTTATGACAGCTATCGAGATTCCAAATAACAATGATAAAGGTATGATTGCAATCGCTATTTTTGTGTTTATAATGTGCATTTAACTGCAAAGATCCGCAAATGCGAATGATATCGGTGGAACACTGTAAAAATGAAAAAATTATTACCGTAAAAAAACAATATTTTTTTATAACATGGCGGATGAACTAACAATTTTGAAACTATTGTCAAGTATTGGTACTGTTGATGATAATCTATTAGTGAAACATCATTAAAATCCCTTTGTAAGTTTTCATTTAATTAAATAAATACACAAATTTTATTTTTCAGTAATTTATTTTTTGTAGGTTGGCATCTTGACGAATTTTGCTGGTTATGTTAACAGCATCGAGTTTAATGGTCACAAACGTTGCCCGAAAATTTCAACCGAATACGTCAAACCGTTTGACCTGTGCGCGACGAACAAAATTTAGCGCACATACAGACATACAGACAGACATACATACACACAGACAGACACACAGACAAAGCGCCGATCGAGTTGTATGGAGAGATTCACTCCGCTTCGCTACGCTCATCTAACTAGGAAAACGCTCTGCGTTGACAGATGAGCGATTTTTTTCAATGTATCAAATCAAATAAATCATTTGCATATCATATTACTCTTTAAAAAAAAAAATACCTTTATATTAAACATATGATTTTCTTACAAGATGGCGGATCAAGCTACAACCTTATTACTTAAGTATATTATTTCTTGATATGTTGCTAATAAATGCACGAAATATTATTTAAATCCGTTCAGAAGTTTTCTTTAAAGAAATTAAAACCTTCAAGTTGATGAATTTCCGCATAATTTCATTCGACCGTGGTCTACTCAATGGGCTCTAATTCATAAACTATTAAACCTATCAGTGTATCGAAAGTTCCATAATGTAGATACAGACTATATCTAAAATGTTATATTAATTAATCATACAATAACCCGCTTTTAAATCATAATAAAGGCTTTTTTATTTGTCGACCAAGTTCTTTGTTAACATTTGCATGTTTGCCGTGAAGGTCATTAAATATAACACGTCATTGTAGCCATTCTATGATTGATATCAAAATTCCAAATACACAATAAGAAAGGTCTGACTGCGTAAGCCATTTCGGTAGCATACTATGTGCATCTAACTTCAATGGTCCGCAAATGCGAATCATATCGGTGGAACACTGTAAACACGAAGAAAATTACTGCCGTAAATAAACAATGTTTGTTTATAACATGGCGGTTGAAGCTACAATTTTGAAACTGTTGTCGAGTGTTGGTATTATCGATGTAGACTTATGTTTAAAAAATTATTTATTTCGGTTTGTAAGTTTTAATATAATTAAATAAATAACAAAACATGTGTTTCAGTTGTTAATTTTTTGTAGGTTGGCATCTTACGTCATTGTAGCCATTCTATTACAGCTATTGAGATTCCAAATAATATTGAGAAAGGTATGATTGCGTACGGTATTTTTGTGTTTACTTTGTGCATCTAACTGCAATAGTTCGCAAATGCGAATCATATCGCTGGAACACTGTAAAAATGAAGAAATTATTGTAGTAAATAAACAATATTTTTTATAACATGGCGGATGAACTTACAATTTTGAAACTTTTTTCAAATGTTGGTACCGTTTATGTCAATCTACAAGTGAAACATTATTTAAATCCGTTTGTAAGTTTTCATATAATTAAATAAATAAACAAATTTTATTTATCAGTAATTAATTTTTTGTAGGTTGGCATCTTGACGAATTTTGCTGGTTATGTTAACAGCATCGAGTTTAGTAGTCACAAACGTTACCCGAAAATTGCAGCCAAATACGTCAAGCCGTTTGACCTGTGCGCGACGAACAAAATTTAGCGCACATACAGACACACACACACACACACACACACACACACACACAGACATAGCGCCGATCGAGTTGTATGGAAAGATTCACTCCGCTTCGCTACGCTCATCTAACTAGGAAAACGCTCCGCGTTGACAGATGAGCGATTTTTTTCAATGTATCAAATCAAATAAACTAGGAAAACGCTCCGCGTTGACAGATGAGCGATTTTTTTCAATGTATCAAATCAAACAAATCATTTGCATATCATATTACTCTTTAAAAAAAAAAATATCTTTATAATAAACATATGATTTTTTTACAAGATGGCGGATCAAGTTACAACCTTATTACTTAAGTTTATTTTTACTTGATATGTTGCTAGTAAATGCACGAAATATTATTAAAATCCGTTAAGAAGTTTTCTTTAAAGAAATTAAAACCTTCAAGTTGATGGATTTCCGCATAATTTCATTCGACCGTGGTCTACTCAATAGGCTCTAAATCATAAACTATTAAACCTATCAGTGTATGGAAAGTTCCATAATGTAGATACAGACTATATCTAAAATGTTATATTAATTAATCATACAATTACCCGCTTATAATTCATAATAAAAGCTTTTTAATTTGTCAACCAAGTTCGTTGTTTACATTTGCATGTAGGCCGTGAAGGTCATAAAAACATAACACGTCATTGTAGCCATTCTATGATAGCTATCAAAATTCCAAATACATAGTCAGAAAGGTCTGACTGCGTAAGCCATTTCGGCAGCATACTATGTGCATCTAACTTTAACGGTCCGCAAATGCGAAGCATATCGGTGGAACACTGTAAAAACGAAGAAAATTACTGCCGTAAATAAACAATATTTGTTTATAACATGGCGGTTAAAGCTACCATTTTGAAACTAATGTCGAGTGTTGGTAGTATTGATGTGGACCTACGCATAAAAAATCATTCATATCCGTGTGTAAGTTTTAATTTAATTAAATAAATAACAAAACATGTGTTTCAGTTGTTAATTTTTTGTAGGTTGGCATCTTATGTCATAGTAGCCATTTTATGACAGCTATCAAGATTCCAAATAATAGTGCATTGGTATTGTTACGTACGCTATTTTTGGTGTATACTATGTGCATCTAATTGCAAAAGTCCGCAAATGCGAATCATATCGGCGGAACACTATAAAAATGAAGAAATTATTGTTGTAAATAAACAATATTTTCTTATAACATGGCGGATGAACGCACAATTTTGAAATAATTGTCAATTGTTGGTACAGTTGATGTTAACCTACATGATAAACATTATTCAAATCCGTTGGTAAGTTTTCATTTAATTAAATAAATAAACAAATTTTATTTTTTAGTAATTAATTTTTTGTAGGTTGGCATCTTGACGAATATTGCTGGTTATGTTAACAGCATCGAGTTTAGTGATCACAAACGTTGCCCGAAAATTTCAGCCAAACACGTCAAGCCGTTTGACCTGTGCGCGACGAACAAAATTTAGCGCACATACATACATACATACATACAGACATACATACATACATACATACGTACACACAGACAAAGCGCCGATCGAGTTGTATGGAAAGATTCACTCCGCTTCGCTACGCTCATCTAACTAGGAAAACGCTCCGCGTTGACAGATGAGCGATACTTTTCAATGTATCAAATCAAATAAATCATTTGCATATCATATTACTCTTTTAAAAAAAAATACCTTTAACATAAACATATGATTTTTTTACAAGATGGCGGATCAAGTTACAAACTTATAACTTAAGTATATTGTTTTTTGATATGTTGCTAATAAATGCACGAAATATTGTTTAAATCCGTTAAGAAGTTTTCTTTAAAGAAATTAAAACCTTCAAGTTGATGGATTTCCGCATAATTTCATTCGACCGTGGTCTACTCAATAGGCTCTAATTCATAAACTATTAAACCTATCAGTGTATAGAAAGTTCCATAATGTAGATACAGACTATATCTAAAATGTAATATTCATAATTCATACAATAATCCGCTTTTAAATCATAATAAAAGCTTTTTAATTTGTCGACCAAGTTCGTTGTTTACATTTGCATGTTTGCCGTGAAGGTCATAAAACATAACACGTCATTGTAGCCATTCTATGATAGCTATCAAAATTCCAAATACATAGTGAGAAAGGTCTGACTGCGTAAGCCATTTCTTTAGCATACTTTGTGCATCTAACTTTAACGGTCCGCAAATGCGAAGCATATCGGTGGAACACTGTGAAAACGAAGAAAATTACTGCCGTAAATAAACAATATTTGTTTATAACATGGCGGATAAACGTACAATTTTGAAACTGTTGTCAAGTGTTGGTACTATTGATGTGGACCTATATATAAAAAATCATTAATATCCGTGTGTAAGTTTTAATTTAAATAAATAAATAACAAAACACGTGTTTCAGTTGTTAATTTTTTGTAGGTTGACATCTAATGTCATTGTAGCCATTCTATTACATATATCGAAATTCCAAATAATAGTGCAGAGGTATTGTTACGTACGCTATTTTTGGTGTATACTATGTGCATCTAATTGCAAAAGTCCGCAAATGCGAATCATATCGGCGGAACACTGTACAAATGAAGAAATTATTGTTGTAAATAAACAATATTTTTTTATAACATGGCGGATAAACGTACATTTTTGAAATTATTGTCAATTGTTGGTACTGTTGATATAAACCTACATGTGAAACATTATTTAAATCCGTTTGAAGGTTTTCATTTAATTAAATAAATAAACAAATTTTATTTTTCAGTAATTAATTTTTTGTAGGTTGGCATCTTAACGAATTTTGCTGGTTATGTTAACAGCATCGAGTTTAGTGGTCACAAATGTTGCCCGAAAATTTCAGTAAAATACGTCAAGCCGTTTGACCTGTGCGCGACGAACAAAATTTAGCGCACATACAGACAGACACACATACAGACACACAGACAAAGCGCCGATCAAGTTGTATGGAAAGATTCACTCCGCTTCGCTACGCTCATCTAATCATTTGCATATCATGTTACTCTTTAAAAAAAAAAATACCTTTATGATAAACATATGATTTTTTTACAAGATTGCGGATCAAGTTACAACCTTATAACTTAAGTATATTATTTCTTGATATGTTGCTAATAAATTCACGAAATATTAAATTAAATTAAAACCTTCAAGTTGATGGATTTCCGCATAATTTCATTCGACCGTGGTCTACTCAATAGGCTCTAATTCATAAACTATTAAACCTATCAGTGTATGGAAAGTTCCATAATGTACATACAGACTATATCTAAAATGTTTTATTAATGAATCATACAATAACCCGCTTTTAAATCATAATAAAAGCTTTTTAATTTGTCGACCAAGTTCGTTGTTTACATTTGCATGTTTGCCGTGAAAGTCATTAAATATAACACGTCATTGTAGCCATTCTATGATAGCCATCAAAAATCCAAAAACATAGTGAGAAAGGTCTGACTGCGTAAGCCATTTCGGCAGCATACTATGTGCATCTAGCTTCAATGGTCCGCAAATGCGAATCATATCGGTGGAACACTGAAAAAACGAAGAAAATTACGTCCGTAAATAAACAATATTTGTTTATAACATGGCGGTTGAAGCTACAATTTTGTTACTGTTGTCGTGTGTTGGTACTATAGATGTGGACTTACATATAAAACATTATTTATATCGGTGTGTAAGTTTTAATTTAATTAAATAAATAACAAAACATGTGTTTCAGTTGTTAATTTTTTGTAGGTTGGCATCTTACGTCATTGTAGCCATTCTATGACAGCTATCGAAATTCCAAATAATATTGCATATGTATTGTTACGTACGCTATGTTTGGTGTATACTATGTGCATCTTACTGCAATAGTCCGCAAATGCAAATCATATCGGTGGAACACTGTAAAAATGAAGAAATTATTGTTGTAAATAAACAATATTTTTTTATAACATGGTGGATAAACTTACAATTTTGAAACTTTTGTCAAGTGTTGGTACTATTGTTGTGAATCTACAAGTGAAACAATATTTAAATCCTTTAGTAAGTTTTCATTTAATTAAATAAATAAACAATTTTTGTTTCCAGTAATTCATTTTTTTTAGGTTGGCATGATGACGAATTTTGCTGGTTATGTTAACAGCATCGAGTTTAGTAGTCACAAATGTTGACCGAAAATTTCAGCCAAATACGTCAAGCCGTTTGACCTGTGCGCGACGAACAAAATTTAGCGCACATACAGACATACATACATACAGACATACACACAGACAAAGCGCCGATCGAGTTGTATGGAGAGATTCACTCCGCTTCGCTACGCTCATCTAATTATTTGAGTTTATTAGGGCCATAGGAAGCATATTACTAAGGCAGTGTCTGCTACCAACCAAGGCCGTCTAGATATATCGCTTCGCTCTCCAGGCCTGCAACTGCTTGGCGTGACGTCACGAGCATAGGCGGACTGGCGAGCGGCCGTAGTATGGCGCGCATAGCAATAATACGGCGCGCAACACAGTATTTGCCTTATAAAACAAAGTTACTCACTATTTTGCCCCCTCATATGCATGTCCCAATAAAAGGATAAAGTTACGGTGCGGATGGTACCGAATTTGTTCCGCGTTTACATCATTTGACTGCGTAATTGGCACCTAAGTAAACTATTGACGTATCTAATTTTGAGCCCATAGGCTTATGACACTTCTATTTTACATACGATTTATTTGAAAAAAGCGTATAATTGAAATATGTGGTTATGAAATAAAGTGGATAACTTGGATTATTTTGTATTCCAATTATTATGAATCATAGCATTAAATCCTTTTTAAAAACTAGTGACTGCCATTCAGCCGTTAATGCAAATGGAGTTTTTAATAGAAAATTTTAAAAGATCGGCGCTTCAAGGGATGGTTTATTTAATGTTATTATGTGTGGAGAACAGTGTTGTTGTTTCACTTACCATGTTGGAATGGCTGCCGTTCCAGCATAGATGATGGCCAGTGTTGGGGCAGTTCTTTTTTTAAATGAACTTTCTAAAAGTTCAGTTCATAGCTCAAATAATGAACTTTAATAAAGTTCAAGTTCTTTTCAAAACCTAAAATTTTGAAAAGTTCAAGTTCGTCTAAAATATGAACTAAGTTCTTTTGAAAGTTCTTTTGTGAAAAAGTGTCACCACATTGTATTAACAGTCATGCGAATAATCGATTGCCTTGTATGGCTTAAATAGGAAGAAAAACATGCGGGGTGAGGGTTTGAGGCTGACCGATGACCGGCGGAGTCTACCGGAAATAAACGAAGTGAAGTCTGGCCGTTCAGACAATCAGACGGTACCCACTCGGAAGATAACATTCATTGCTAAGCTGCTAATTTGTCCCCTTTGTTGGTCGAAGAATGTTAGTATTTCCAGACATATTTTTTCTCAAATTTTGCTTCAATAGACTCGAGTTGAAAACATTTCTAGGGGTTCCAACGATGGTGCGCTGCTCCAGTGCACCATCGATGCGATCAGTAACACCATATTTTAGGATAAAGTGAAACGGTAGTAGAATTGTGACACAAACACCCTATAACAACAAATCCATTAGTCAACCGAGAAATCTGTTCCTCTTGAGAATTTACACTGGCTCTAGAAATGTTTCAATCTTGCGTTTTGATTAGTGAATGGAGTTCCACGTAGAGTCGTTTCCTCCCGCCCAATTATCGTGTCGCATTACTTCTAGTATTTGGGCACTTGCACTTGCAGACCCACTTATCTCGACCGAGTGATCTAACATCTTGTGGTGAGTAGAGTTCGAACGGCCAGACTTGAATGTAATTCTACTCCATGAATGGTGGCCGGTAGCTTTTTAAAATCAGCTGAAGGAGAACCGAAAACGATTCGCGTGTTCCTCGACGGCGCGTTGACAGATGCTCAATCATCGAACAGAATGAACTTTCAAAAGAACTTTCTAAAATTGAAAAGTTCGTTCTCAAAAAGAACTTTTGAAAGTTCAAGTTCACTCATTTGAAAAAAGAGTAAGTTCGTTGGAAAGTTCACAAAAAAAGAACGCGTTCTCGGGAAGGCGTTCTTTTTAAAAGTTCTCGCCCCAACACTGATGATGGCGACCACTTGCTGCGAGGGGACGGCTGTTGTCATGGTGACCACTTGTTGCGAGGTGACAGCTGCTGTTGTCGTGGCGACCACTTGTTGCGAGGGGACGGCTGTTGTCATGGTGACCACTTGTTGCGAGGTGACGGCTGTTGTCGTGGCGACCACTTGTTGCGAGGGGACGGCTGTTGTCATGGTGACAACTTGTTGCGAGGCGACGGGCTGTCTCGTTGTAGACGATCTTTGCATCTTTTGAACTTGCCGTTGAGACTTGATGTGAAAGTTTTGATGTAAACGCTCATACGTTTCAGTTTTCACACATATCCTAAGTTGTTGTTTATTAAAGTTCAAATAATCTTTGTTACATAATACATACTGGTGGCTACATAAATGGCACCACAGGTACGAAATTAAACTAAACTAAAAAAACTATCTATAAAACTATTCAAACATGTAAAAGACAATAATATTCAATTTTTTAGGGCTGCCCAACGATATCGATAATTCGATACAATATCGATGATAGATAAATAATTCGATATCGATATAGAACTAATATATCGTACATATCGCGATATCGAACTTGTGCCTAATAAGCTAATTGATACAAAAAACCGATTACGTATCACGTCACGCAAACCACACCATCGCTGTTTTGTGTGGATATTTTACAATTTGAATAGTACAACAAACAAATTGACACACATAGTAAGACATTTCAAAGCTAAAATATTACTTTACGTAATATTGTTTAAAGAATGACCTCTAGCTGGCCTGTAAATCCTAAAAACAGACGAGAAAAGTTTTGATGTGGCGATATCACCGATATCGATACGTCACTTGAAAACTTCGATATCGCGACGCGATATCGATATTTCTTCCCGCGATATCGATATGATTTTTTTATCGTTGGGCAGCCCTACAATTTTTACAGTCTAGTTCCAGCACTCATATTTTACAAATTTTTACAATATTCAAAAATTTACAAATAGCCTTCAGGCTGCACAGGAGGGTTATTTTTCAATATCCACAAGAAAACCACACTTGTATGGGATGTCAAAATTATAGCATCAATCTAACAGTATATTAATTATTGGCAGGAATAGCACAAATAAAAGACTTCTTAACCATTTTTAAGATGTATACATTTAAAAATGCATTTTTATTTCATTAAATCACTTTTCAAAATTTATCTTAAAAACTTGTTTGACAGCATCCCGCAACTAAGCAGCATGTCAGAGGACATTTTTCCAAAAATATATTTAAGCATCCTGGGCAGCCTTTAAAGGTTCGTCAGTGTACCGTGATGATAAAAACCATTTTAAATTAAATTCGAATTTTTTATTAAACGAATTAAGATTTTTAAAGGGCTGCGTGATGTTATTGCAGTTATTTTATTCTGATGTTCTCTTCATCAAAAAAATTGGAAGTTTAGTTTTACCCGAACCGTGATTTGAAGCAACTACACTTTCTTGATGGGATATTGCCACAGTGATGTCACCCAAACACATCCAGCGTCCAGCCATAGCATCGTCCCCACACAGTCAACATAGTCAACGACAATGCAACAACGCTATCTCCCAACTTACAGACGTAGCGGGTCTTGGCCGTCTAACTGTGATCCCCAAAACGAACGAACCTCCGACGTCTTCTCGGCACCTAGGGGACGAACAAAGAAACAACCCCTGAACACGAGTGATGTCAGCGACGGAAACAAATCTCTAAATGAAACCCTACTAGATGGAAAAACGAAAACGGCGACCAAACAACACCTGAAAGATGACCCTCACCATCTAAGCAATGAGAACACCTCACGGCACGACCACACTCGACCTGCGCATCGTGAGACCACGTGTACATATATCGACCTGTAGACAACGAGGAGTTAGTTTGGGGTTGGAAGGAGTGTTCCATGTAGGGCCGCACTTCTTCCAACTGGGTTGGTATGAGGGACGGCCAACATGAAATATATCACTTGTCAACCCATCACATCAGTCAATGTTCCCTTAACACCCCGGCGGTGTTAATACCAATTATTCGCATCGCCAGCAAAACTGTATTCGAATTCATTGGAAACGGGAAGGCTTTGATGATGAAAGATGTGGTTCGAGTGGGGTGGGGGTGAAGTTATTTAGCGGCAAGGAGCTATCTCAATATTCACTGATCTATTCAGTATTCAATTCTTCGCGACAAGTGCATGTGACAACATCACTGTCTCCTTCGATCTTTTGGTATGTCTGGTGGTCGTAGCAATAACATACTGCCCTTTAAAAAATACAACCATTTTCTTTCTGGGCGAAAGTGATATTTTCGGCGACGAAGACATTTTTCGGCAAAATGCTTGCTTTGTTTACCAGCTAATAAAGTAATAGATGCTTCGAGGTCATCGCCTGCCAATCTAAAGAAGCACATGCATGTCGATTCCTACAAATCTCAACCATATTTTAGGCGTTATTTGCGAACCCTTGGCATTAAATTTAATATAAAAACTTAAATTGAATTTATTATAATATTTATTATTTATTAATAATAAATGTAAATTATAATGCATTAAGAATTAACAATATAAAATAAGTTAATAACCTTTCTACTTTGAGTCAATGTTCTTGGTGTAATGCATAAACCCGGATAATAACCATTGAGTCGATGGTTAGTATCCCGCTCGGCAATATCCAAGGAAAAGTGGTTGTTTGCGGAAAGGTACTATTTAGGAACTACGTTCCATTTTGAAAGGAACTAAGGAATGCCACAGTTCCTTTTTTTTTAGAGGAACTTGGAACTGGAAAGAGTTCCTTTTTTCTTGCGTGGAACTGGAACTAGGTCCATTTTTTAAGGAACTTACCCAACACTGCATTTTATATACTTTATTTATAACAAATTTATTTTGAATGTAACCAAATATTTCCATTCTAAGTTAAAAAAATTGCCACAATACCCTATACACATCGGTGAGCGCCATACAAGTTTGGCAAGTACGCAAATAAGGATACAAATTTAAATAGTGTACCTTACAATAAATAGCATACAATGCCATACATCACTTTACAGGTAAGCATGACATCAGATGAATTTCATTTTATTTACCCAGTACACAATGTATAAATTAAAATTGTTGTTTTTAATTGATTTCTGATTTGCTAACTCAAAATTCATGGAAAGTTTGACTGGTAGAGAACGTGGAGTATATGCTTACACACTGGCCTCACTGTGTAGGCCTATTAAGACTTTTTTATGACAAATTAAATACATACAATGACATGACATTTTCTCACAACACAATTTACACACAATAGCATAATTTATTTTAATACACAATTAATATCCAAGAGTTTTTCTATGTAATTAATGGGTGTAGTTCATGAGATACACATTGCTTTTTTACATTTGGTCTTTCAATACAAGACAGTCGACACACAGGTTTGCCACATAGATAGGCGTTTTCCGATAAAAGTTTAAGAAAACGATAATGATGTGTACCGGTAACTAATATCATCAAACAGAATGGACGCTATAAATATGTATGTATTCTTATAAAAATGAGTTACCAGCATTCAAGTTTGTGTTAAAAATAGCAAACATTTGTTTGAGAACAGTCAACTGTCAATCGAACAACATCTGCAGTATTGCAACAATGAATCGTAGGAAGAATGCAAACAAATGTGTCCAGTATGGCAGTATGCAGTATGGCCGTCATGTGAAACCAAGAATAATTATGTTATTGACTGCACAAACCTATTGTATTACACTTACATTCAACCACGGGAAGTTTCAACACAAAACGTTGATTGATACTAATCTTGTAAAATTTCTCCAAACACAGTGAATGGACCAGATTATAACAAAGCATGCACAGGCCTGTTTATTGAGTACTTTATGTCAAACAATACAAAAATTTAAAAAGTTTGTTTTCAAGGGTAACTATTTTTCAACTACTTTGGCATTAATTAACTTACAATTACCGAAATCCAAAAACGAAAGTGAATGACACGCAATTTGCAAGCTCTTGTGTGTACCAGTAGTTGAAAAGGCTTGAGACTTTGGCTGAGACATTTTCAAATGTGTTTTCTTGTAGAAAATTAATAGTTTTACTAAAACAGTTCCATATTAACCATGTACAGATTGCCTGTGTATCTGGGCATTACCTACTACAGCCTAGAGGGATTTATGTATCAAAATTACTAGAGAAGGAATTCAGTTGGAAGTTACCAACCAACCAAGGAAAAACAATGGTAGAATTGGGGTACTACAAGTTTCAAGTTCAACAGCATTTAGATATGTGACTATTAACCATCAATGCACCTGGCAGCTTGGATATGGGCCCAACATTAGGCAGCAAGTAGCATATCTACCTTGGAAATGTTGTCCATGCCTCGATCAGTATTTTCAACGTGCAACTTGACAAAACCATAAACCAGTTCATTAGTCCTTCTAGTTCATAACACTTTTTTAATATCTCTATTAAAATAAATTAATTTATATAATACATAATTTCCATCATTACTATTTTGAACATAAACAGTGACTTGAAGCGTTCATAATAACATAATAATACAAAATTATATATAATGTCCGTGGCCAATTATTGTAGTATGGACCTATCTAGATCATTTGTTACAAAGACACTTGTTCTAAGCCTAAAGAAGTTTCACTGTAGGCCTACTATATTTATATGCAGGACCGAGTCCAGGCCGACAAGTACCGTACCAAAATCTCGGGTCATAGCAACTTCGGATATTGTGTTTACATAACGAGTACCGAACTGGGAGGGAGTCAACACTATGTCAGTCCCGATTTGAACACACTCTTGCGGCAAATGTGTAAACAAGAAGTAGCCTAATGGCCTTGTGTAGAATTCAACATTTACACAACTACTTTGTAATATGTATTTACATACTACTGTAAGCCTATTACAATTTTAAGTTGGCAGCATGTTAAACCAGTTCGGTACCTACATGGCTTACACGACAGGACTCAGTATGGTCTTTTGGTATGGTGAGGTGATTTCGTTGGAAAGAACCCAAGCAGTCTAGTACCTGTTTTGACAAGAGGTACTGAGTCCACAAATTGTACTCAACTTCGAACTCAGTCCCCCATATAAACGTAGCTACAGTGCTTTCCGAAATGAAACTATGGAGACGAGTATCAATGGCTCACCATCACTGTACTAAGGTAAGTACTAAGTATATGCCTGTTTTGAAGTGAAAACACTCCACCCGCTCTCTAGAACTAAAATTAATTTGATCCATCATGAATCAATACAAGTACGGTAGGTATGTAGATTAAGCCTTGTATAACTGCAATTTTAGAAGGTTTGTAAACTCACTGCAAGACTACCTTTCCGATCCGTTCGTCACAAGTGAGGAGCTCATAGCCAACAAGCAAGCTGCCCAGGACAAGCCCTCACAATAGCGATCGCTGATTGGCTATGAGTGGGGGTGTGTTCCTCGTCTGTGACGAAAGCAGGAGAAAGGTTGCTGTGCGGTAACTTTACGACAAAATAATCCAAATGAACTAGGAATTGTCACAGGCCTAGATCAGTGGTGTCCAAACTTTTTTGACATTGGGCCGCATTAATAGTTTAAAATATTATGCGGGCCGTATGGAGTAAATTATTTGCATACGCTTTTATACGTTTTTGTAACCGTTCACTAAAAAAGTTAAATTATGTTTTTCAATTTGAAAGTAATAAGAGTACTTATTTTATCACGTAACAGCATTATTCAGCAACTCAGCAGATCCAAAAATATAATTTCAAAAATATTGTTTCTATTTACACACTCGAAATCTAGTTAACTCTTAACATGGACATTCAAAACACACAGTATATATAAGTACCATTAACCATTTGCGATGAAAATGTATTTTATAGCTATATGTTCATTGATTCCAAAGTTTTTATGATGAGCTCTGCGACACGTGGAGTTGTTCTGAATTTAACTGCAGAAACAGTCGCTGAAATAAGGCGCGTGTAGGCCTACCGCTGACCACTGACTGACAAGTGTCAAGACGGCCGAAACAGCCCCTGCCTCACAAGGGTTCATTTTTCTTGGGTGCAGTTTGTAATACGTAGGTAATACTCTGACCCTCGTTCACAGAAGAGTAATAAACAGGGGTAGGACAAAACAGTAGTAGTGCGCATTGGTAAAGCAAACAGAAATAGTAGCGATATCGAGTTATCTTCAAATGAGCATTTCTGAATTAAGACAAATCTAACTCATTGGGCCCGATTACAAGCAATTTCAATATCTTGTGCGGGCCGTATGAAAAGAAGCCGTGGGCCGCATCCGGCCCGCGGGCCGTACTTTGGACACCACTGGCCTAGATACAAACACAGTTTAGATCCATAGGCCTATACTACATATTTCCATTATCCAATCATTATTTTAGTGAGTAGCCGGAGTAGTACAATTTTCTAGGAAACAGACCCCTTGCCTTTTTATTTACTTCTGAATTCAAGCTCCAAGGTTTTAGGTTGTGAAAATGATATTCAAAGAATCTGTAGACCTATAGAGGCCTGTATCAATTATCCATCAAACACCCTCAAAAGTCAAAATACATACTAGGTTATAAAATTGTCTGCTGATGGAAGTTCCAATCATGCTTATGAGTAACATTTGTTTTTTCCTTTTTTTGTTGAAAATATGAAAATATGAAAAATGGAATAGTTATAAATGTTTCTATAAAAACCAGTCTTGTCCTAAATCACTCCGAAAGAGATCAAACACATACTGTTTGCAAGGCGAGCCTCCAACACCAATGCACAATGTCAATGAGCAACATTTAGTTTATACAGTACTATACCAGATCTTAAGAATATCTAATGGTTAAATGTCCAAGCGAGGCCGATACTGTAACCGCAACGGAGAATCTCGAAACCTCCATCTTGTCACAAAAACAAATTTTAAAGTATGGTCCTTTCCGAGGAGTTCGTCATTGCACAAAATATCGATCTGTGGGCAAATAAAAAAAGTATTGGATCAGTACATAGGCCTACATATAATATTTAAGCTTATTAGCAGGGCAGTGCGTTTTTTTGTGGTGCACTGACCAATGCCGGTCCTCGAGGCATCACTTCCTTGTCTGCATCGATATACCGGTACTAGGAATAGGATCATTGACAAAACAAACTTATCCACAAACATAAATAATAAATCAATTGATATGTTTAAAAAATGGGAGGATAGGAATAGGAGTCAAAGCAGTTGAAGCAATTTTAGGATAGCTGAAAGAAAGACTCTTTTAGCAGTAAGCAATTTTAGGATAGCTGAAAGAAAGACCAGGTAAAATATTTCAATCGATCCCTCCAAGGCAAAGAAGAACCTTTTGGCTACAAGGAAGCAAATTACTTTCCATTTTTATCTATATTTAATAAGGTTGCCCTTCGATGTAAAATTACGTCATACAAAAAAAGTAAAAAAATCGATGTTGAAAAACCAAAAGCTGTTTTTCAAAATTACACTATATATATTTTTATTATGCTATATTAGGCCTATTTAGTTTTATTAGCCTATTAATACTATTTATATGCCTATAGTATTTCAGAGTAAAAAAGATTTTGGGCTATCTATCTATAGGCTTAAGCCAACATTCAACATTCTTCAACATTCTTAAGCCAAAAAATCAATGTCCAGTATTAAACATTGATGTGGATGGACAACCTTAGGCAAAATTAATAATTAACAATTTCTAAGATGACGGATTTAGAACTTAAAATTAGCTTTATCATTTTAAGTTTTGTAGACCTACTGGTAGGCCTACATATTTTGTCATTGCTGTGTGATAAAATAGGAATCTCAGTTTTATCTGTCAATAATAAGGTTGCCCATCAATGTTAATCTACAACATCGACATCAAAGCATCGATGTCACATCGCGATGTCGGAAATTTTTCGACATCGACATCAAACCTGAAATCGAAATCGGAAAAAAAGTTCCTTAAACAATGTAAAAACTAAAAAGAAAAACTAACAAAATCGTTTCTTGTTCATCGCAAAACCTTCTGGTAAGTGGATATTGTGTTATTTATTATTTAACCTTGTCGACGAGCGGAGATACAGATTTTTTTATTATTATTTATTTTTATTATTTTTTATTAGCCAGAAGAAGTTAACATGAGGGAAGCGTCAGGCATGGCCAGCCGGCTTCGATGTACCTAGGGGCCAGAATATGATGGGATTAATTTCCTATCCCCTACCCTACTTCATTGTTGGACACAGGAAGCAGATATAAAAAAAAATTTTTGTGTAAAAAACTAATCGATTTATGAAAAAAAAAATCGATGTCAAAAATTTGCATCGACATCGATTATTAATAGATGTCGATGGGCAACCTTAGTCAATACTGTAGACCTATTGCCATTGGCCGTTTTTTTTTGTGTTATTTTGTGATGGCATAGCTTTTCTTAATTTGTATTTTGAGTTCATAATAGGGGCCTACACAGTAGGCTTAGGGCCGGTATTACAATCAAGAAATTAGGGATGTCAATACCCGGAAATAGTTGTACCCGGGTACCCTCGCGCCGTACCCGAACTACCCGGGTAGTAAATAATACTAAATACGCGTTTTATCGTCATGGGTGTCAAATGATTCGCAAAATTGTGGAAAAAGAGATTGTACTGTTAAACAGTATGAGGTTGCATTGTCTTCGATGCAAAACGATCGCGGAAGTATTCAACAAAGCTTCAAAGCATCTCCGCTACAATAGGCACGTACAATGAATCCGGTGGTCGGCCGCGTCAAAGCGATGACGTCATAGTCCGAGCTCGAACACGAGAACATGAACGTGCCATAAAGCTACGACGGGCGGGTGCGCTCCCCGAGACTTGCAACCGTTCCGCAGCATTCTTCCCCTACAGAAGATGATACTTATTGGGCTTAGCGTCTCATTTTTTTTTGCAACGATGGCTAATCATGACGAGGGGGGGGGGTGTGGGTGTCAAGTTAAAGGCTGGCAAATTGAAAAGAGCGGCTCGTACGCTCGCACAAAGACACCAGTAGGGAAATATCGCAATGTCGAATTGATTTCGTTTTGAACAGAAGAAGGGAACGGGTAGTAGGCCTACCGGGTAACGGGTATTGAAAGGTTGGAACCGTATCCGTGTGTACTGGGCGGTTAACGGGTACCCGCAGACATCCTTACAAGAAATGGGAAAGGATTTAAAAGGTTTGAACAGGTGGTTGGCATGGAGAAAACAAGGTATCCGAGTCCGACAAATAAGTAGTTATTGGGACATAGTAATACTAGGCCTTACTCAATTAACAAAATATTGAATTCTAGACATCTCAAGTTACTAGGGCCTACACTTCGTGAATTTCCCGGGTCTCTAGTAATCACATACTGTATTTTTAATTTTTATTCTACAGCCACAGTCTACGTTCCCCCTTGTTTTTAACTTGTAATTTGGTATCAACTAGTTGTCCTCTAGCATTACCCAGAAATACTATACCATTGACCTATACTTACATCTCTGTATTTTTCCGTTCCATTGAGAACTTTTTTGGCAATGAATTTCTTCAGGTGTGTTATCGTTGCTTGAGCTGAACATCTAATAAATCTTCGTTTTAACGTTTTGAGGTTAGTGCTTGTACACTCAAGACACACATTTACTTGTTCATCCAGTCTATGATAATCTGATTCTGCATGTTGGTCGGGAGCAGCTTTCTCTTCTTCAAGCTCGCCTGCATTGGGTGGAATATCTTTCGGACATGGCAGACCTCTAACTCGGTAGAAATCACGTTCACGTTTGATCTCATTATCCTGCAGGTCGGGTACCAACTTGTACACAATATCTTGCATTGTCCGGTCAAAACTAATGTATTGTAAGGGATGGGACTGATGAATAACTATCTGACATGTTGGGCATGAATTATTATCCTCCAAATGCTTCACAAGACAGGATTTGCAGACTGGAAAAAAATCACAAATTTAGTAATCACCAACATAGGGCCTACAATGCTATCTGGCATAAGAAATATTAAAACACATAGGCCTATACCTATTTTATAGCTAAAACTAGCTTGGTTACTTACACGTGTGAAGACATTCTGTGACTGTAGTGGCATCAATGAGGTAACCACGACATATCTTGCATGTAATATGACTGTTTAAAGTTTTTAACTTGATACGCCTCTCCATCGTCATTGCGTTTTACTTGGTAGGGCCTAGCTAACCGTAGGAAGAGTTGATACTAGATCGAAATTCAGGCTCGTAGTGCCAAGGCCTTTGCTCAACTAAGACTAGCCTAGTCTAGCATAGCCTACCTAGGCCTAGGCCTAGACTAAGTAGGACAACATTTCGATCCAACTCATACATGTAGGTCTAGCAAAGTATGCATAGCCTATCACTCAACTAGAGCCTAGGGCCTCGCCTTACGTGGCCCTAGAAGCAATCAGAGTAGACTGTCGGTATACCTAGGCCTAGCCAAAGAAACCTACAAATTGTCTTCTTAGGTTATGACGCCCTTAAACTGTGCCTAGGCCTAGCCTAGCAGATCAAGGTTTAGGGTCTACGTAGGCCTACTGAATTCAGAAGGGTTATACATCCTACGCCTAGGCCTAGATTGGTTGGTTAGTACACTGGTTGGTTCGTGTTGAACCTAATCCGGGCCAAAATTTTAGTAGTCCTAGGCAAACCTAGCCCAGTAAGCTTAGGTCTAGGCCTATGGACAGCTTAGCCCAGAAAACCACACTCCAGCGGGAGGTCTAGGCCTAGGCTAGCACAGCTATTCAAAATATATGCAGTCTAAACCCAGTTTAAAACATCAAGGCACTTTTTTCTCAAATTTACAGATAAATTAACTTGACCAAATGTCAAATCTGTAAAGTTAACTGCATCGTGTCGATTCTTGATGACAAAACTAATTCTGACAAAAGCCTACACTCACAGCCAACGTAAAGATGCATGTCCAAGTCCAACTCACTGCCACCCTATAAAAATTAACCACAGGAAAAATACGCGCGGGAAATTTAAATGGCAAAAGCTGTTTTACACGGTCCAATTCCAATGTTGCCTTCACGTTTACCATTATCATTAGCTAAGTTATTGAAATTAAGTAAATAATCAATTATTGGCAGTTTTGAGATGGCAACAAATAACTAAGTGCCTTATTTTTGCCTGTCAACAAAACTTTTGAATGGGGTTAAGCCGCGTTCACATAAATGACTAGTGACTAGTGACTATTGACTATTGACTATTGATTAGTGACTAAGCGAATTGAACCATAGGCGATACGTGCTGACGTTCACACAACTTTACTTTTGACTTATGACTATTGACTATTGACTAACGAATTGAAGATATCTGGAAGTCATAGTTACAACCAATCACAACGTTCGCGTTCAGCCAATGAATGTGGAGCAACGGAAGTCAATGCCACTATTCAATTACTGTCAAGTGTATATTTGTTTTTGACTATTTCCGGCAAATATTATTTATTTATTATTTTTATGAAGCTGTCATACAATAAAATATTCTTATTTTGAAAACAAATCTTCAAAACAAACAAGAAACATACAAAACCTTCACAACTTGGTTAAGCCCATCATTAAACGTTTTAACTGGTGAACAGTTACTATCGCCATACCTCGTTTTCTTCATAATGTTGCAATTTTATTATTTTGACAGCTCGTTGTTTGTCAATCAGTTTGATTCATTTGTTCTAGGTGGCAGATCATACGTGTCAAAGAACTTAGTTGTGTAGTGTTCATATCTTTCTTTGGGTAGTCAATAATCACTAGTCAATAGTCAATAGTCAGTAATCAATAGTCATTTATGTGAATGCGGCTTTAGTGAGGAAATATAAGCCGTTGCCCGTTGTTACAAACCTAATAGTCGATTTACAGCTACGCGTTGAGAGCGAAGCGAAGGCGCGAGCTCCAATCAGTGGCCGAGTTTGCGTGAAACTATTAACTTCTTTGCATGAAACTCGGCCGCTGATTGGAGCTCGCGCCCTCGCTTCGCTCGCAACGCGTAGCTGTAAACGTAGCATAAGGCTAAAAGTCGATTTACAGCTACGCGTTGCGAGCAAAGCGAGGGCGCGAGCTCCAATCAGTGGCCGAGTTTGCGTGAAACTATTAACTTCTTTGCATGAAACTCGGCCGCTGATTGGAGCTCGCGCCCTCGCTTCGCTCGCAACGCGTAGCTGTAAACGTACCATAAGGCTGTATGTACTAAGTGACATTTTGTCACTTAATAGAGGATTTTTTTCTGGACTTATTGACATTAGAAATTGAGTTAGTGACTTTTGGCTGTACGGCCACGAGCTGTTCTATTGTTACAGCATCAGTGGGCTTATTAGATTTACTTACTTCACAAGCATATTATACGCGGTTGTGCTCCAGCTCACTTCCAACACTGAAAGAAAAAATCAACAACACTGACAACACTGATGTGTATGTGTGGTAGGCCATTATTATTAAATTTAATGTTTGTAATTTATTTAAGAAGTGATATTGACATGGATATTGATATTGATATATGTACATACTGTATTGATTAAATAGATGACCACCATAATATAATAGCACTGTCCGCCATTGAGTGTGAGAATTCATTAATAACCCAGTGAAGATAATAAGAATGTCCTCAGGGTGGGGGGGGGGAGGCTAGGTGGGCACTTAACACTAAAATCAAAATAAAATCAAGCAAAGTGCAATATTACATATTTTAGAGGTCATAAATTATAAAAGAACGTAATATATCTGACTATTGGCTTTCGGTTGTACATTCAAACATTTCCTAATAGGGCCTAAGTAGTCAAGACTCAAGACATTACCGGCATCAACAAGCACAGAGGAGGAGTGTTTTGTACCGTATGGCGTATATGTTATGGGTCCATGGGCTATGACGAATTAAAACTTGGTAGCGCTCAAGCTCAACCATCCTATGGCAGCAGGCAGTCTTATGATCGAGTGTTCAGTGTTCACCGTGATCGAATCTGCGGAAATAACAAATTAGGTAGTTCATAGGTATATAAAGTGTCCATTCGTCCAGTTTTGTTTAGGAACCTGTCCTCGTGTCCCTACAACCTGTAACCGGACGCTATTTTGTCCTGTTTTTTGTTGTACCAATTTCTCGTGTAGATTTTGGGTCTGCTGTACATTTACTGATTACATGTCGTCGGGTCGGGTATAGATATTTTGTCTGTTGGACTCGACTTTGTGTTGAATGAATGCGTTATTATTGCTATTTTGGGTGTTGAGGGGGGGGGGGGGGGTTGAGTGGCTCGACGACGAAGATGCTGCCTTTTTGAAGCCGACTATAGCCTGTTATACCAAAGATCTAATTGGTTATACTGTGAAGAAGACCATTTCATGGTCTTCTTCTGTTCTTTTCGATACAAGTTATTGACTGCTCTACCGGATGTGTTGCAATCCTAACTAACTAGACGCATGCACAAGTTGAGTGTACCCGTGGAATGTGCATGTGTCAGGATTTCAACACTTTGTCGGGAGCGGGCAACGAACGGGTATCGTGAAGAACACCTGAGTCAGGTGGATTTGGTTTTGTTGAATGGACAACGGTGGGACGGGGAGAAGAGGCTTGTCTGTTCGAACGAGAGGTTGGATGGTCGGAGAAGAGACGAGAGGGGGTGCGTGTAGTAGACGGGAGGCAACGAGGACTTGACCGGGGATCCGACCGAGGGGCGAGCCAGGACCAGTGGATTGGCAGGGTTGCTGTACCAAGCCTACATAAAGGGTAGGATGATGTTCTGTGAGATTGAGTTTTCTTTAAATTAAATTGTACCCACGCACCAGACACTCAATGCAACAGTTAAAGGGATGACCATCTAGGGTAAAGGTTTAAGATCAATACACGTAACTCTCGTATTTTGGAATCTGTCTTTTAATGGTGTCCACCCTGCATGATCCATGACCCACAAAAAAAACCCGATCCTGGTCAAGATTAGGGGAAAACTGGGTCCCGTAGCTTGACATCAGCTACGCTCCCCAAGCCAATCAAGGCAACAACATCTGTCTTGGGGCTCAGTCTACCCCTTTTCTTCACATGGTGGAGGTCGCCGGTTTTGTAGGGTTGTAATACCATAGGTATAATGGGTTTATGCAGGTGTGATTACAAAATTATGGTTGTTATAACGGGTTACGCGTTTTGGTAAATGTACTGCTCGAAATTGAGTGCTCGAAATTGAGATGTTGTATTTTTGGGTCAGACACTGTTGCGAGGGTGCGTGGGTTGCGAGGTTATTATTATTGGTCAGGAGTTAGCACGTGGTGTGATGATGTGGTTACGGTGAATGTGTTATGTGCCACGTTTTTTTTGATAAGGCTATGATTTGCGTTGAAGGTGTCTTGATGTATTCGAAGGGGTGTAAAGACACGTGTGGTGTTGTAGTGAGTTGTGCATTATAGACGATGTAGGATGTAACGATGGTCTCCGTTTACACTGAAAGGGTGTGTTATACACTGAATGTAGGGGTTTACACCCTGAATGCCTCTTGGGGCCAGTGTGTGATCACCTGGAAGGTGTGGACGGGGAACGTCGGGTCGTCGGTTCGATTCCTGGATGGATGCAGCAGTGTACTTGTAGTGTATATACGTTGTGTAGTTCAACTGTTTATTCCTTCTTTAGCGTCTTGCTGTGCTAGTTTAGGGGGGCGTACGATTAGTTTATACTGTATTCTTAGCAATAGGATAGTAATTATTATTGTTATAAATACGTACTAATTTGAGTGTTGTATATTTGTCTGTTTTTTTTTGTATACTAGTTTATTATTTAGATACTGTTATTGTTTTTTATTCTGTCGGTTCATGCACTGTGGAATTGTCCGTGCCCGAGATTAGTACGTCCTAAGACGAACGGATGTGAACTTCGGACTGAAGTGATGAATCGACGTTTCTTACGTGAATTGTGCGTGTGGTTGAATGAAAGGTTATCGCCCGAGGTAGCGGGGATAATCGCGTTGTTGATGTATGAAGTGAGATGCAGTTATGGAGATAACTTTTTTTTTTTGTGACTTTATGGTCACAATGATTGGTTATTGGTCATACTATGTGGATGTATGAAATTGAGAAGCAGTTATGGAGATAACTTTTTTCTGGTGACTTTATGGTCACAATGATTGGTTATTGGTCATACTATGTGGATGTATGAAATTGAGAAGCAGTTATGGAGATAACTTTTTTCTGGTGACTTTATGGTCACAATGATTGGTTATTGGTCATACTATGTGGATGTATGAAATTGAGATGCAGTTATTGAGGTAACTTTTATTCGGTGACTTTATGGTCACAATAATTGTTTATTGGGGTCATGTGATATGGACATATGGAATTGTTATTTGGTGACTTTATGGTCACAGTTATTGAATGTTGAGGTCGTTATGCGATTTGGTTGAACGAGAGTTATTGACTCTTACTTGGTGACTTTATGGTCACAGTTATTGAATGTTGAGGTCGTTATGCGATTTGGTTGAACGAGAGTTATTGACTCTTACTTGGTGACTTTATGGTCACAGTTATTGAATGTTGAGGTCGTTATGCGATTTGGTTGAACGAGAGTTATTGGCTCTTACTTGGTGACTTTATGGTCACAGTTATTGAATGTTGAGGTCGTTATGCGATTTGGTTGAAAGAGAGTTATTTGTTGTTTTTGACTCTTATTTGGTGACTTTATGGTCACAATATTGGTGGTGTCGTTGATAGTTGATGTTTCGTGGTTTTTGATGGGAAATTGTTATTCCTCATTGTTTTTGTGTTTGAAGTGATTGCTTAATTTGGACATGAGTGATCTCATGATTTGTGGAGATTAATTGGATCTGCTTGTTGGCAGATTTTTGTTCGTTTTTATGGTATAGAAACATGATCATGTATAGTGCGGTCGGCGAAAATGCTGACAAATTCTTGGGTGTTGCCTAGCTGATACTTGACGTTGGCAAAAAGGGAGTACCGTCTATACTCTGTTCACACTAGCATGTTTTATACGGTTCCTTTGGTCGGATATATGTTGTGTTAGGGCGGCTGCCCTGACATGATGTGTAAGGTGTTTATGTCATCTTGGGCTTGTGCAGCGTAGAGGGTACGATGGAATGGCATTGTTGGTTATATTATATTTTAGATTTACTTTACGTTTAAGGTAGACTTATGTCCTTCAGCCTGATTGAGGTATTCTCGGGAGAAGTTTGCTTAGTTACTTTATTATGTGCTGTGGTTGGCACTTAGGTTAAGTGGTACATTTAGGGTTCATTTGGACATTCCATCGGTACGTGTTGACTGAAGTTTTCCGAGAGGGTGTGGATTTATTTTCATAGAGGTGGCCAAGGAATCCGTGTTTCATGTGACGTGAGATGGAGTATAGGTGTTTTCTCTCGATTGTCAGCGTACGTAAGTTGTTTTGCGGTAATGCCGACAATGTATGCTGCGTAAAATGCTCGTAGAAAGACGCAACGAGGGCGCATGTCTGGTTTTGTTTTCGGTGCATTGTCCTGTTGAGATGATGATGACAATGATGATGATGATGATTTTGATTTCGATTGATTTTGATTTTGATTGATTTTGGTGATGTGGAGATTGAGATGTTTACAGTTTAGATATTGTTTTAAATAGTTTGTTTTGGGTTCTGTGAATTATAGTTACGTTGGATGTTGGAAATGCATGGTTTTAGTTGTAAAGAAATTTGTCTTAGTTCCTTTATTAGTAAATGTAATTTCGTATGAATTTGTTTTCTCGCGGTTCTGAACATTTTATTCAGTAAAATGATTTGTTTTGAGTTAAATTTCCGTTACTGAACAAATTAAAATTTAATAATAATAACTATTTGTTACTTAGTCGTTGATTGATGTTTTGGAATTATTGGTGTTCTCCGCAACTATTACCATGTGTTTCTAAATGTCAGCTGTCAGTTACGCTGTGTTTACGTTTGTTGTAACACGTGCGTAGCCTCGTGGCTCTCTGGCGTCAGCGGAATTTGCTGGATACGAGTGTGTAACCTTGACTGGTGACTGGCGCAAGATTGTTATATGTTACAGGCACAGTCCACTAACACGCTGACGTTTCAACTTGACGCAGTACATGCCTGCGAATCGAGCCGTCACCAGGGAATTGCCAGGGCGAGCTCACTTGTAACCACGAGGGTTACGTTTTCTTTTGGGTCAAGATTGACGTTCAGACAAAACAACAACAAAATGAAATTATTATAGTTTTGGTTTGTACAAAGACTCGTTAGGTAGGACATTTTCTTTGTTTTATGTTGGTATTATAACACACAGGCAATTTTAAATATGCTCTTGTTTTTCTCTTTGGTTTTACGCCTGTGTGCAAGCTGGTTAGCGTTTTCAAGGGCGTTTGTTGCCGTTAGGATTTCTGCCCTTCAGGTGAAACTTCTAGGACGAGTTTTTGTTTTTCATTTAGGGTTTTAGCGGCCTGTAAGAGTCGGACGTAAATTGTTGCATTGTGGGTACGGTGTGTTAGGGTATTGCGTTTATAGGATAGGTTTGGTACGGTGATTGGGTTATGATACTGGTCCAGGAGGCTTGAAGATGCTGCTTGAAGACGCGAAGATCAACATGCAAGACTGAGAGTGTACGATACCTAGTTCAACTATTAACAATGAAACTACTGAAAACTGATTGAGGATACTTATGCCTGATGGAACGGCCGAATCGATGAACATGTTGATGGATGCGAATACAAGAGGTGCCCGAAGTATGAAGAGGATTCTGCCGCAAGGAGTGCGTGGGCATTCGAACGATGAGGTCATCGTTCATTGGGGGGCCGGGCATGTGAAGAAGACCATTTCATGGTCTTCTTCTGTTCTTTTCGATACAAGTTATTGACTGCTCTACCGGATGTGTTGCAATCCTAACTAACTAGACGCATGCACAAGTTGAGTGTACCCGTGGAATGTGCATGTGTCAGGATTTCAACACTTTGTCGGGAGCGGGCAACGAACGGGTATCGTGAAGAACACCTGAGTCAGGTGGATTTGGTTTTGTTGAATGGACAACGGTGGGACGGGGAGAAGAGGCTTGTCTGTTCGAACGAGAGGTTGGATGGTCGGAGAAGAGACGAGAGGGGGTGCGTGTAGTAGACGGGAGGCAACGAGGACTTGACCGGGGATCCGACCGAGGGGCGAGCCAGGACCAGTGGATTGGCAGGGTTGCTGTACCAAGCCTACATAAAGGGTAGGATGATGTTCTGTGAGATTGAGTTTTCTTTAAATTAAATTGTACCCACGCACCAGACACTCAATGCAACAGTTAAAGGGATGACCATCTAGGGTAAAGGTTTAAGATCAATACACGTAACTCTCGTATTTTGGAATCTGTCTTTTAATGGTGTCCACCCTGCATGATCCATGACCCACAAAAAAAACCCGATCCTGGTCAAGATTAGGGGAAAACTGGGTCCCGTAGCTTGACATCAGCTACGCTCCCCAAGCCAATCAAGGCAACAACATCTGTCTTGGGGCTCAGTCTACCCCTTTTCTTCACAATACTACGGTCAGCGATCAGAATCAGAAGTGTAAGTTTACAGGCGCTTTTAAAAGCGAGTTTCCATTCCTAAAACAGGGATTTTCTGCTGACAATAGAGAATACACGAGGGAATACACATCATACTGCATAATGAATGCAACATACCTGGAGGTAGGTTGGATGTCGTAAATCACATAAAAACCCACACCACACATAAAAATTAATTGCAAGCAAGAATTTCAAGGAAACAAAAATAAATCTTTCTTGAAAAAAATAAAAAATGTTGCATAATTTTTTGCCTCTGGCGGCTGGGGCTCTGCCCCAGACCCCTTCCCGCCCACACAACTACAAGCCGCAAAAAGTAGACTCGCACTACCGGCCGCTCGACTGCAGCTGCATAATATTATATCCGATCCCGTTCTTTTACTTTTAAATTCATATTGTAGGGCCTAAAGTTATTGGTGAATTTGGAGTGCAAAACGCCGCCATTCGATGATGAGTGTTACAGAGTGTACAAGATCAAGGGTCATACTCATAGATCAATGTCATAGGATGAAATAGAACACAGATAAGTAAACAGGCAGAACTGATAAGATTGATTTGGCGAACTGAGTAACTATTAAATCAATTGTATAATATTATATACGAGGTTTCCAACTTGTCAGAAATGGAACTCGGGCAGTAATAAAATATTTTATTTAGCATACATCTAATTTTGTATTATCCGTCTATGTAATATGCCAGCTATTATAAAATGAAACTACGGTCAGTGCATTAGTCAAAATACGTAAAATTTGAAATTTGACTCATACACTGACATATCCCGTCCCGTGGTAATAATATCAATATTATACGTTATGTACACTATTCCATTAAATCTGGTTTGACAAATTTAACACATTTTTTTCTAAATGAATGTACATTATTATTTATATTTCTCAATATGTTTTCATCGATCTTATTAAATAATCTTATTCCACTATAAAAAAGAGATTTTGAGTGCTACTTTTGTTCTTACATTCTAGATACAGTTGTTTATTTGTACTTCTTGTTTTTATTGGTACGTATCCATTACTTGTCTAGGCCTATCATTGCCAATATATCAGCACAGATGTCCATTGTAATTCTAGTACATATTCTTTATCCTTGTCTGTTGCATCCTAATACAATCCTCATACTTCTATTTTTGAGTTTTTGTAACAAACTAATGTCTGATTTACGTATGTCCCATAATAGTGAGCTATAATAATCAAAGTGTGGCCCAATAATAGTTTTATATACCAACTGTTTTACCCATGTTGATACAAATAGGTTTACTCTATTCAATAAACCGATTTTCTTATACTTATCTCTTTTGCAATATAATTTACATGGTTGGTGAATATTGAAGGTGTTCATTTGAATTCTTTTACAAATTCTGGCATCCCCACATCTGTAATAGATGATTTTCAGAATTGATCTAGGAAGCCGTGATACGCTCTATCTAATTCTCTTCTTGATAGTTATGTTAGGGAGCATTTTTCATTGTTGTGCATTGTTGCCATTGAAGATCTAGAGTGCCGTAATTAGCTCTATCTAAGGGTCCTAGATGAATTCTGAAAAAAGGCTATTGTTGTTATCAGTAATACTTTTATTTACAAACCTGTCTTTCACTGCTTGTGTGCAGGTTACATTCATATTTTTTTTTTTTTTTTTTACATTAAGTTGCAGTTTGTTTAACTTGAGCCATTGGCTTAACTTTACTAACTGGATGTTTATCTTAAATCTCCATACATGTTTCATCTACTCTGCGAGTGATATCAATGTATCATCTGCAAACAGATTTATTAATACATTATTCATGCATTTGTTAATGTCATTGATATAAATAATAAATAATAGGGGCCCTAGTAGAGATTCTTGAGGTACTCCATGTTGATTATCTATTTTATTTGTTTGATTTTTGTGAATTGTAGGACTACTCTATTTAATATGTAGCTTTTAAACCACTGTAATACCTTTCCTACTACTCCACATATTTAAAGTTTTTGCACTAGAATTTGCACGTTTCCAGTCTAAAAACATGGCTTGTACAATTTTGTTTGCATCTAGCTCTTCTTTCCATGTCGCTGACGCTAGCATGACGTTCACTTGTCCCCTCCCCCCCCTTCTCACAACTCCATGACGTTTTTTCTTCGCTTACTTTTATTTTTGGATACAATTTTGCTTGTCAAAAATGTTGAAAAATTGGAGATAAGTTTGATAATAATATTATAAAAATAGAATTGAGGAACATCTAAATTTGAATTGCTACACAAATAAATTAGTCAACAAGATTTTCAAAATCTTCTAGTAGTAATATTTAATAAATTAAACTGATGTTTTAATGAATATGAATATTATTGTAAATACTCAGTACATTGCTTTTTTCGACGTCAGGATCAAGTTGTTAAAATCACGACTGTCCTGATGAAATCAGTACGGTTGGCAACCCTCAATAAATAATAAACTATCAGTAACAGCCCCAGACAATCCTTCCAAAATATTCCAAATACTACAAACGTTACCTAGTTAGTCAAATAGGGAACGTGCATGAATTTTCTACAGCTCTGAAAGTACGTGGAATATATTGTTATTCATCTAATGACATCACAAACCTAATTTAAAAGTTTTAAAATTAACTCATTATACTTCTATACATGTTCAAAGACTTTGATTATCTGTTTCCCGCACTATTATTTTTAAACGGTATGTGACGTCACAATCCATGAAAATCACTGCTTATATGAATGACTTTGCATATAACCTCCTTGGACTTTGCCACCGCCTCCTAGACGAAACAATCAAATTTTTAAGGTCATCAAGCTAACCTTGTCAAAATTTTTACTCAGCCGTTGTCAAGTCTGCTTTATATGAATAACAACACCCAATATTTACTGTTATTCTAAGAAAATAGGTTTGGTATTATTAGCTTTGTTCATTTGTGTCAACTATCTCAACTTTTAGTTGAGGTGGAAGTAAAATGGCGTTCATCTGTACCACCAACTCAACCTCAACTGTGTTTTTCTGAGTCCACCTATTGGAGAATTAACTCTACTTTGTCCACCCAGGTGAGAGGTAGTTGAGATAGTGGAGGTAAAAAATAACGCGCGAAATTTAACAAAATACAAACATGGCTGCCAAGTCTACGCCGTGAAAGTAATTTACCCATCATTCGTGAAGGACACTATGTTTTTGCCTGCGTGGGTAAGTATTGGAATTGATTCAACATGATATGAGATTAAAATAGGCTACAATTGTAGGCCTAGTTAGTACCTTTGGCTGCACCTGTTAAGCCGCGTTCACATAAATGACTAGTGACTATTGACTATTGACTATTGACTATTGATTAGTGACTAAGCGAATTGAACCATAGGCGATACGTGCTGACGTTCACACAACTTTACTTTTGACTTATGACTATTGACTATTGACTAACGAATTGAAGATATCTGGAAGTCATAGTTACAACCAATCACAACGTTCGCGTTCAGCCAATGAATGTGGAGCAACGGAAGTCAATACCACTATTCAATTACTGTCAAGTGTATATTTGTTTTTGACTATTTCCGGCGAATATTATTTATTTATTATTTTTATGAAGCTGTCATACAATAAAATATTCTTATTTTGAAAACAAATCTTCAAAACAAACAAGAAACATACAAAACCTTCACAACTTGGTTAAGCCCATCATTAAACGTTTTAACTGGTGAACAGTTACTATCGCCATACCTCGTTTTCTTCATAATGTTGCAATTTTATTATTTTGACAGCTCGTTGTTTGTCAATCAGTTTGATTCATTTGTTCTAGGTGGCAGATCATACGTGTCAAAGAACTTAGTTGTGTAGTGTTCATATCTTTCTTTGGGTAGTCAATAATCACTAGTCGATAGGGCACTAGCAACACCAAAAGACAACAATAGAACAAATGAATTGAACTGATGGACAAGCAATCAGCTGTCAAAACAATAAAATTGCAACCATAGAAATAAAAACAAGTGTAGCAATAGTAACTGCTCGCTATTTAAAACTTTTAATGATAGAGAACAACTAAGTGAAAGTTTTGTATGTGTATTTGTTTGTTTTTTGTTTTGTTTTCCAAAATCAGAAGAAATTATTTTTTGACAGCTTGTTGTTTGTCCATCGATTCAATTCATTTGTTTCATTGTTGTCTTTTGGTGTTGCTAGTGCCCTATAGTCAATAGTCAGTAATCAATAGTCATTTATGTGAATGCGGCTTTACCAAGGAGGTTATATAAAGCACTGGAGGGGCGGTGGCCTATGTTTACCTGGCTGTTGCAGTGAAGCCAGTTTTGCGGCGCGCGGCCGAGCGGCGGCCATATTGGGACTGGAAGGATTTCAATGCATGCATCTTTCCCCGCCCCCTCGGCGGCCTCCCGCACGTGACTTTTTCCACGATGTGTCGCTACAGTTTTCGGCGCCCGGCCTTTGGCTACTCGTGGGTATTTTTTTCGACTTTCCACCCCCACCCCTTCACCCCCTCACGACGTGTTTTATCTCGTCAAGTGTGCGATTTCGGCGCTCTCGTTTTGCGGTAAAAATTGTAAAAAATTCAAATGTTTTTTTGGGAATTTTTCGGATGCTTTTGATCGCAAGTCAATTGATTGGCGCATCTTTTTGTAAGAATTTTATAAATTTTAATGGTCCCTTTTAAAAGTTACGGGCACTTAAACTCGAAAAATTTGCGAAATTTGGATTTGACGGATCTGGTACGTTTTTAACGCGTCACATTCAAACGGCTCTGCCCGTCGAACCAAACGAGATATAACGTTCGTTTTTGTTTCGTTACCGACGCTTACCATCTGGGTAACTGGAATTTTGAAATTTTTTGGATTCGTCTCAGAACTTTCGTCAATCAAATTGTGTACATTTGGTAAAGTGCGTTTTTAAAAAGCGCGTGTAACACTTTGTTTCCACATTTTTTCTTTGAAAATTTTCTCGACTTTTTCATTTTGATAAATAACCACTAATCTTGATTATTAACGAAGCGATTTTTTAATTTCGTCCCGGATGCTTAGTTATGGGCACTTTTCCATTAATTCTACACGGTTTCAGTTTTGATTTTTTTGCGTCAAGTTGGCACTTTCGAAATGGGTTTTTCTTCTTTAAGCCGATGCTGAACCCGTGCCCGTACAGGGGCATGAAAAAACATTTTCGAAAAGTCACCCCTTTACCGAATGACAGATGTTCCCGCAACGCACTTTTCACGGCATTAAGAAAACACGCATACAAAAGTTTTGTTTTTGTATATTAAAAGGGATTTTAATATGCCATATAACATACATTTGTGATTAGTATTATTAAATGCACATTTGTCTATCCGAAAACGTTACGTTAAAAAATTAGACTTTACGGGTATCCGAGTTACGGTGCTTTAACGGATTTCACGCGTAGCCGTTTTTTGTCGGAATTTGTCTTTGGGAATTTTTCAAAGTCTTCAAAAAGCATGTTGGAATTTTTTCTAATTATCGTTTTCCGTTTAACCGTGTCCGAGACTATTTTTGACATATTGAATGTACCCGGACGTACCGGGCACGTACCGTCTTCGTATTTTTGTAATTTTAATTTTTAATTTTCAGTTTTGAACGTCCCCCAAATGTCCCGTTTTGAAATCGGACAACCCGTTTTGGTATCATTAAAAAGAGCGTTCCAATACCTTACAGTACGTGTGCAGTTTGTTGACGTCACACTTACCGGGACGTACCGGAAAGCTTTTGTACGTGCAGAATTCAACTTTTTTGTTTTTGACCACCCAAATTACGAATTTGTTCCGGAAAGCTTTTGTACGTGCAGAATTCAACTTTTTTCTTTTTGACCACCCAAATAACGAATTTGTTATGAGTTCTTTCGGAATTTTTCGTCGGAATATCTTTTCTCTATTCTTTATTAAATATGTTTAGTTTTTAATTTATAGAAAAAGCTCAAAACACGACGACGGGGGGGTGCCGTATACCTTGATGTAATCTGAAGATAATCAATTTCGACACTCACATTTGTCTTTGATGGCTTATTGTGGGTGTCGTAGATACTTGAGTGAAGAAAGAAACTTGAAAATTGTGTGATTTTGAAAAAAGAAAAAAGAATAAGTGTACAAAAAGTACATGTACCATGTAAAACTGTCGTGGATACTTGAGTAAAGAAAGAAACTTGAAAATTGTTGGATTCGAATCGCTGCCCATATGGCACTGGACGCTTGAACTCGATATACTATGCTACAACATCGGGCAATTTATTCGTTAAGTATCGTGTAACACGGGCGCGTATAAAAAGTCCGGGTTGATCTTTTTTGGTGAATTAAAGATCTCGTATATTTAATATTGAATCACGCTTTCTAAAAAAGTTGACACGAAGTCTGTAAGTCATATTGGTCGCCCACAATAAGCCATCAAAGACAAATGTGAGTGTCGAAATTGATTATCTTCAGATTACATTAATGTATACGGCACCCCCCCGTCGTCGTGTTTTGAGCTTTTTCGATAAATTAAAAACTAAACATATTTAATAAAGAATAGAGAAAAGTTATTCCGACGAAAAAATTCCGAAAAAACTCATAACAAATTCGTTATTTGGGTGGTCAAAAAGAAAAAAGTTGAATTCTGCACGTACAAAAGCTTTCCGGTACGTCCCGGTAAGTGTGACGTCAACAAACTGCACATGTACTGAAAGGTATTGGAACGCTCTTTTTAATGATACCAAAACGGGTTGTCCGATTTCAAAACGGGACATTTGGGGGACGTTCAAAACTGAAAATTAAAAATAAAAATTACAAAAATACGAAGACGGTACGTGGCCGGTACGTCCGGGTACATTCAATATGTCAAAAATAGTCTCGGACACGGTTAAACGGAAAACGATAGTTAGAAAAAATTCCAACATGCTTTTTGAAGACTTTGAAAAATTCCCAAAGACAAATTCCGACAAAAAACGGCTACGCGTGAAATCCGTTAAAGCACCGTAACTCGGATACCCGTAAAGTCTAATTTTTTAACGTAACGTTTTCGGATAGACAAATGTGCATTTAATAATACTAATCACAAATGTATGTTGGATGGCATATTAAAATCCCTTTTAATATACAAAAACAAAACTTTTGCATGCGTGTTTTCTTAACGCCGTGAAAAGTGCGTTGCGGGAACATCTGTCATTCGGTAAAGGGGTGACTTTTCGAAAATGTTTTTTCATGCCCCTGTACGGGCACGGGTTCAGCATCGGCCTAAAGAAGAAAAACCCATTTCGAAAGCACCAACTTGACGCAAAAAAATCAAAACTGAAACCGTGTAGGATTAATGGAAAAGTGCCCATAACTAAGCATCCGGGACGAAATTAAAAAATCGCTTCTATAATAATCAAGATTAGTGGTTATTTATCAAAATGAAAAAGTCGAGAAAATTTTCAAAGAACAAATGTGGAAACAAAGTGTTACACGCGCTTTTTAAAAACGCACTTTACCAAATGTACACAATTTGATTGACGAAAGTTCTGGGACGAATCCAAAAAATTTCCAAATTCCAATTACCCAGATGGTAAGCGTCGGTAACGAAACAAAAACGAACGTTATATCTCGTTTGGTTCGACGGGCAGAGCCGTTTGAATGTGACGCGTTAAAAACGTACCAGATCCGTCAAATCCAAATTTCGCAAATTTTTCGAGTTTAAGTGCCCGTAACTTTTAAAAGGGACCATTAAAATTCATAAAATTCTTACAAAAAGATGCGCCAATCAATTGACTTGCGATCAAAAGCATCCGAAAAATTCCCAAAAAAACATTTGAATTTTTTACAATTTTTACCGCAAAACGAGAGCGCCGAAATCGCACACTTGACGAGATAAAACACGTCGTGAGGGGGTGAAGGGGTGGGGGTGGAAAGTCGAAAAAAATACCCACGAGTAGCCAAAGGCCGGGCGCCGAAAACTGTAGCGACACATCGTGGAAAAAGTCACGTGCGGGGGGCCGCCGAGGGGGCGGGGAAAGATGCATGCATTGAAATCCTTCCAGTCCCAATATGGCCGCCGCTCGGCCGCGCGCCGCAAAACTGGCTTCACTGCAACATAGGCCAGCGCCCCTCCAGTGCTTTATATAACCTCCTTGGGCTTTACTAAGGTTTTTTTTAGGTTAGGTCTAGGAGCTAGCTTTTTTTTAAATGAGGTGTAGGCCTACACGTTTATTTATAAAATACAAGGAAATCATCTGAATCCGATGATTCAGATGTTGAAACTGACAGCGAATCTTCATCTGAAGATTGAGCCGCTTCTAACATATCTCTCACCAAGTCAGTTTCTAGATCACGCGCCATTTTTAAGTCAAACTGCAGTCACGTCGTTCATCTGTCTTTGGTTGAGAAGCATCCACTACTTCCACCAATGACGTCATACTCCTTCCACCTCCACTCATTTTTACATGGGACGGGTGGACACAAATGAACAAAGCTATAGTTTTTATAGTAATTGGGTTTCAAAATTAATTACTAGGCGTACAGACAATAATTCTTTGAGTTTACTTTATAGGGTTATTAGATATTATCATCCACATCATTATCTTTTATAATCATATCATCATTACCATATCATTCTTAACTGACCAGTAACTAATATTGATCCCAAAGAACATTCACTTATGCCATCTATGATAATTAAAATGAAATGTAATTTGCACCCACACACAAGCATCATGCTCATGTGGGTACTCGCTTGCTCATTTACAGTTGATTGACAATGTTATATGACTGTGTCTAGTACTATGCTATTGTTTATGATACGATATTGTAATTAAATGTAAACAGAGTAACGAATAAAAGCTATTTTGATTGAATGATTGATTGATTGATATGATTTTGGATATGATAATTTCCAAATAAGCGTTATTTTATTTATCATTTTATGATTGGTTGATTGCTGATACATGGAAAGTGACGTATGCCCCGTTTCTCCCGCCATAAATATGTGTGAAACTTTCAGCTCGTTTTTTTTTTTTATTATTATTATTTGTTCATTTTTTTACATTTTATAAATGAAACTTTATTCTATGTCATCGAAATAAAATAGTTTTGTATTCAGAAAGTTAATCCTAATCTAGTAAAATTCTAAACAAAAATGATGCATATCCCCTGAATGGCCCCTGGGCCTTGAGCAGGTTTCCTAAATCAAAATCAAATCAAATCAAAAATCCATTTTATTCTCATATCTTAAATATGTACATAAGAATAATAAGTTTATACACAACATAAAATGGTAGCATAGATAAAGGTACTAATCGTATACACTTTTAAATAGGAAATGTGTATATACGATTTACATAGTGTTTTATTAAGGTTCCCTTCCCTGCATAAAACAGTTAAGTTGAATATAATATGTACTGATACAATACAAAAATAGTATTATATGATTGTAGGGTTCTAGTAACTAGTAGTGTAGTAGCTAACTTGCAAACTAACAATGACTAATTCTAATAATATAAAATAGTAGTGAATGTACTAAATGTACATACACTGCAGTCATTTGGTAGGAAGTGTGTAAAAACGATTTACAAAGTACTAGTAAATGTTGGAGGTAAGTTAAATGTAATTAAGTTAAATAGAAAGATAATTATAAACATTTAGAGTTGTAAATCACTACGTATTATGTTGTGTTGTTTGTGTTACTTTTGTTGTTGTACTATTGTGTTATGAGAAACCCGCCTAAGAATAGATTCTTGTGTGCGGGTTGACATTATTATGGTTTTGCTTTTAAATCCTGGCGAACTGTAGGTACAGCGTGTGTTATCCATATAGAATTGTGATTTGAGTGTGCTTAGGGTGAAATAAATTGAGACGGTGTGTTTATAGGAGAAAGTGTACTAAAAGACAATGTGATGAGTTATTTTATACAATTGTTTGTTGAGTGAAATGGAACTGATTTTTTTTATTTTATTTATTTTATTATTTTCAATCATAAATTATATTATTTAATTAATTTAGTCTAGTCTGGAGAAGATATTCCGCATGGTTACTTGGTTTGAACAATATGTTCTTTTCTTTTCTATAATCCAAGCGTGTATTTTTTTCTTGAATTGACACAAGCATTTTAATGTGCTTATAGCGGATGGTATTCGATTGAAAATGCGAGGACCCAGGAAGTCTGCATGTTTTTGGCCGAGTGAAGTGTTTCTTCTAGGCACATTAAGTATTGACTTATTGTTACTGTTTGTACGGGTGTTGTGTGCTCTTCTATAATCTTTTGTTTTGCTTATATGTTTGTTGATATGTTTGTAGGTGAAGGTTAGTATTTTAATTGTGTATATTTGTCTTATATCTAACACCTGCATTGTGTTGTATAGTTGTTCGGTTGAGAATTGTTTGCGTTTTTTGATGATATTTTTTAAAATAGCCTTTTGCATTGCGTTTAAACATTTTAGGTTAGAGTCATTTACCCCACCCCATCCAATTATTCCGTACTGTATTATCGATTTAGCAAGGGATTTGTATACTGTAATTAAAAGCTTTCTACGTTCCGGAGTCTATAGAAGATGTACAGTATTTTATGTAACTTTTTTGTAGTATTTGTAGTATGAGTGTTCCATCTTAGGTGTTTGTCTATCATTATACCAAGGTATTTTGCATTGTCTTCTTTTGCTAGTGTATCATTGCATTTGCAGTTATTTCCAAGCGAGCATGTGTTTTTGTGAACTTTTAGGATTAAGTTGTTAGGAGGTTGGCTATGTAGCTGATGGGGATGTTGGTAGGTATATAGTTTTTGTGTGGTTAAGTGTCAGTAGGTTAGTGTTTAGCCATTCGAACACTGTTTGCAATGTTTTGTTAGCTTTTTTATATACCTGTTCCCAGGTAAATCCTGTTATCACAATGACTGTGTCATCAGCATAAGTTATTATGTTAGCATTTATTTTTAAGTTACACAGTTCGTTTATGTAAATTAGAAAAAGGATCGGACCCAGAACTGTCCCTTGAGGAACTCCATATGTTATAATTTTGCTGTCACTGTAAGTTTTATTAATTTTAACAGATTGTTTTCGATTTGACAGGTAGCTTTCAAAGAATTTTAGAGGAATGCCTCTTATCCCAATGTTTCCAAGTTTATTAATGAGGGCTTTGTGGTCAACCGTGTCAAAAGCCTTCGCGAGGTCTAGAAATATAGCCAAGGCTTTCTCACCATTGTCCATGGAGCAGTATAAATGACTTGTTAACTTATGAACAGCATCGTCAGTACTTTTTTGAGGTCTAAAGCCATATTGGTTAGGAGAGAGAATGTTGTTCTTGTCAAGGAAGGTCATAAGTATAGATTTGATGCATTTTTCTAAAAGTTTAGATAAGTGTGTTAGAATAGATATCGGCCTGTAATTTTCAGGTTTAGTGGGGTCTTTAGCTTTGTAGATAGGTATAATTATAGCAGTTTTGAAGTTATTTGGAAAAGTGCCAGTCTCTATTGCTAAATTGAAGATATGTGTAAGAGGATAGGCTATATACGTGCTAATAGCTTTAATCGTTTTTAGTTGGAGATTGTTATGGCCACATGTTGCGTCTTTTTTAAGTGTTTGAATAGCAGTCAAAATTTCAGCTGTAGAGACAGGGGTCATAAAGATAGAGTTTATATTACTGTTCTGTTACTTGTGTTACTTCCTCTTGTTGCTGTTTTGGGAGTAAAGTCGCGCTTTATATTGTTTGCTAGCTTAGCTCCTATTTTTGAGAAGTAGTTAACAAAAGCTTCAGCAACTTTTGCAGGGTTGTCTTTTGTTTTATAGGTGGTGTTATTTGTAACTATTTCTTTTATTGATGGGGAAGTTTTACTTTTCCTGTCAGTAATTTCATTAATAGTATTCCAAAGTTTTTGAGGGTTATTGTTCGACTCCGTTATTATTCTACGAAAAATTAGAAATATTATTATTCTTTGAGTATCCGGAGGCTAAAGCAGTAGCAGAGCTGAAGACATGATAACTTAAAGGGATTGATTGGGATTCCACTGGGATCATTGCTTGACTTTACTTGAAAGTTGAAACATGAAAATTTATTATTGTGTTTTTGAAAAGTTTAATTTTCAATTCTCGTTACCCCGAGTTTAAACCAATGAGAATTTCGTATAATTCCTTTCACAAAACAAATATGGGAAGCGTTATTTACAAAACATTCAGTGTACGTGACGTATTTTCCAAAGATCTTCAAAAGATAATCCACGTTTTAGATTCCTCTGATCTAGTTTTGGCATTTGGAGACCACGAAACATTTATTATTTTTGGTTTGTTTCAGTTATTTTGGCCGAGAGTAGTAGTTGTTCTACCATTGGAATGGAGATCAAGTAGACCTTGTTAGAAGCCTAACATTATAAAAGGCGGTGTACTATCTGCGTACAACATATGCTTTACAATTAGCGATTCCTGCAAATTTGACTGTCACAGACTGACAACCAACTGAAAATCAATAAATCGTAGTCAAACAACAACTAAACATTAGAAGAATGAGAGTGCTTATTGTGTAAAGTAGTTTGATAAATCTGCGTTACAATGTATATTCTAACCAAACACGAACTCTCAATAGTAGGCCTACACCACATCGACATTCAATGTAGGTCCATACTTTTAATTTCATATGGATAACCTCACTTTTCTAGTTTTACTCTAGACGTAGCCTAGGCCTAGCCCAATGACCCGGCTTTATGGTATCATCCAGGCAAGGCTTCTATTACGTTGTTATATTATGCTAGAGGGGGTATTTATTTATTATTTATTTATTTTTTTAGTTTCCTGTTTCCGTAACATGATGAATTATTGGTAACTAGGCCTAGGCCTACCGTTGTTGTGGCCTGACCTTCTTACCTGGCATGTGTGCAGTGAACTTTAGGGTTGGCCAAACCCTACCTAGCCTAGGCCTATCCTGGGAAGGAGGTTCCAATTACTGGAGGTCCTTAGACTGGAGCTAGTTAGACTGCAAAGTGTTGATGCAAACATTTCAAATACTTCCAGATTAGTTGTTCTTCTCATTGCAGGTGACCCTCGCGGGTTGGTGGCGAGAATGCCTTCCAATCTCCATTGGCCTAGAGGTCATTACTTGCTAGGTCTAGTCCTCTGGCCTCTCCTCCTTTCACTCCAGGTTCCTCCCTCTTTTGGCATGGCTTTTAGTGTGAAGGCCTTAATTTTATTGTCTGCACTAGGTAGACCCTCCTGAAGGCTGTTCCACTGATGACTGTCTTGCTCAAGGATGAGATATGACCCAAATCCATCTTTCAAACTTCCTTCTCCAGTTTCAGTTATGTTTCCCCCGTGCCATTTTACTTGCCATTGTCACCAAATTGTTTAGTTCCTCGGCATCCTCCTCCTGTGCCCTTGTAACACGAAACATCCTTCGTAGGGTAGATTCTATTTTCACCCCGGAGCTACCTCGATGTAGTTAATTTGCTATTTCCACCTTGGAGGCACCTCAAAGAATGTGTTCGGCTAGTTTCATCAAAGTTGTGCACAAGCACGGGAGATTGCGCGGGTTGTCTGCAATGTACCTATTATTCTATTTCCTGTTGGATGACTAAAGTGAAAAATAACACATAAATAACACACAAAATAACACATCAAGGCCCAAGAAGGGTGCCCCAAAGATGTTTTTTTGCTATCTTCCCCTAAGTCCTGGGCATGTAAGGGATGTCTCGAAAACATATTTATTTCACTACGTTTTGAGCATTTAGTGAGCTTGAGCTCCTTTACAAGAGGTTGAGAGAGCTCTTGAAACAAAGGATTGTTTTTATTATTTATCTCTCTGATATTTTATTTGGGATTAATTCATATTAGATTACTAGTCTCTCATGTGTATGGTAAGTGGGTAGTTACTACATACTAGGGATGATTTTTATTCCAAATATTGGAATCGATGAAGGGGGCTTAGGAATTGATTGGGAATCAATTCCTATAAGCAAAAACCTCATTTTGTAGGTAGGCATATAGAAATATGTTTGATATATGAAACCGTTGATTTATTAAAATAATGGTAGGCCTAATTCCAATTTGTTGTATTCCAATTTCAAAGGAAGTAATTCCAATCATGTTCCCTGCAAAGTAGGCCTACTGCCTAGAGTGCCTACCTCCTACCACTGTGGGAATGTCGCACAGCTGGATCATGATTGGAGTCAGGTAAAAATAGCATTTTCAAATTGAATGTTTATAGCACTCGGGTTTAAAAAATCACTTTTGGAGCATCTGCTCTTCCCTCACCTACAAATATGGGGATCGATTCTTCAAATTTGCAATCGATTATTAAAGGTATCAATTCGGAATCGATGTCATTCCTACAGCCTACTTCATAAATGTAGATTGTGAAATTAAAGTTTTAACACAAATGTTTTTAAAAACATTTCTCGAAGCATTATTGGGATGGGGGGACCAGGTGCAGGAAAGTGTGCGAAAGGGATATAGAAACTTAGGGTTTGTTATGAGAAATTTGAAGGGAGCTAGTAGGGAAGTAAAGGATATGGCTTACAAGACAGTGGTACGGCCTATATTGGAATATGGTGGTGCGGTGTGGGATCCATATAGGAAGGGGGAGGTCATTGAATTAGAGAAGGTGCAGCGTAGGGCAGCAAGGAAGGTTACAGGACAAGTTAGGAGATGGAGGTATGTGGAAGATAGGTTAGGGAATGTGGTAAGAGCTTATGATAGTGTTACAGCTATGGTGGGGGAACTGGGTTGGGAGTCCTTAGAGGAGAGACGGAGGAGTAATAGGATGTGTAATCTATATAGAGCAGCTAGGGGGAAGGGAGGGTGGGGGGAAATCCAGAGCAGGTTGCAAGAAGGAGTTTATAGAGGGAGGGGGGATCATAATTGGAAGTTTCAGCGTCGGGTAGTGAGAAGTGATCTGGGTAGGTTTGGTTTTGTTGAAAGAACGGTAAGGGAATGGAATGAGTTACCCGAGGAGGTTGTTGAGAGCGAGTCAGTAAGGGAATTTAGAAATAGATTGACGAAAAGGAAGTGATGGGGGAGGGGGGAGGTTTGGATAGGTTGCCACCGGGTAGTTGTGGCCCATTTGCAGCCTTTAAGTGTTAAATCTTATCTTATCTTATCTTATCTTATCTTATGTGGGTTTCAAAAATAAAAAGTTTGTTTCATTCTAACTATGACACAGCGAGTACTCTATCCACTTGGCCACAGTGCCGTGTGAGGAGTTGGCACATTTTTAGCCTACTTGCAGGCGTGTTAATATTGGCTTGTATTGAAAGAAGTACAGAAAGACAGAAGTACGAGTGGGGAGGAAAAGTGATGGGAAGATAGAAAAATACGGAGAGACCTGGTGGAGAGACTAGAAGAAGACACTGAAGTAGAGAGGTCAGAGGGACAAATGCTAGGGCAGTGATGGCAAACCTTTTTGTAGTTGTTGAGTTGAGGGCAATAATTTCCAAATTATTGAATTTATTCTGTCCAGATGCGCAAACTTTTCAAAATAGGCCCAGGACCCCTATTCTGTAATTATCCCGGTTTGGATCCGGGCCGCTTTGGATCGAAAGCGGGCGAAAGTGATTTTGTAACTTTTTCTGAATCCAATCCGGCAAATATTGCCTGGAATGGATCCGTAAATCCCGGAATGGATACAGTACCTCTTTGCATCGTGAAACCGCCATTCAAGATTTTGTTTTAGTTTAGCATAAAACAACAGTTTTAAGTTTTAACGCAATATCTTCTATTAAGTTGCTTTTAAAAATTATTTTAGGGTGTAAGGAATGGAAAAGTACAATAGACAACCTGTAAACATTTGATTTGAAACCTATTTATTACTGCTTATATGTAGATCACAACCGTAGCAACCCTCCATGGTCCGTCCGTAGTGTAGTGGTTAGCGAGATTGCTTCCCGTCAAAAGTTTCGTTTTGGCATGGTTCAAACCCAGTGCGGGTCAACTTTTTAACTTTTTTTAAACCACTAATTATTGTTTAGGATATGTTTTTATGTGCTATTGCGCAAAAGAAATATTTTTAGACTTTTATTTCAACGGTTTATTAAGCCATTGACACCGCTAGTTTGCTGTATCTTCCCCATTGCCTAAAATCAATAAAAATAGTATGTCTAAGTAAATAATAGTGTCTTCATTTTTTTTTCTTTACATAAAAAATACAACCGCACTGGTACATGAAAAAATACATTAGGAAATAATTTAGTATGAAAAGAAAAGAAAATGGGCGAATTTAAGTTGGTACATAGGCCTAGGCCTATGTACTTTTCTTACAACTAACCCTTCTTAAAATTACACTATATATGAAGTACCTTTTAAACTGACATTATCATATGATTATTTAAATAGTTGGTTTATATAAATAGTTGTTCATCTAGTATAAGGCCTATTCTAAGATTTATTTTCAAATTACCTTCAGATAAAATAAATAACATAAATAAGTTTAAAAATGTAATTGGCCTAGCAGAAGTTTTAATTGAATGTCTTCCCTATTACAATATTATCAACTTATTCATCGGGACCGGGTGTTATGTTAGCTGTTCAAAAAACAGTTTCTAATTGGTTACAGCTTCGGCGGCTCAGTCGCTTTGTGAAGTCTACCGTAATGGATCCGATCCGTTCCTCCCATTCCGGACTAGGTTAAAATCGCTATATTTCTAATTTTTCTTTGGGTCCGGGATGGGAACATTAAATTTCACGATTCGGATCCGGGCCGATTTCATTCCGGGATAATTATAGAATAGGGGTCCGGGGGGCGGGGGCACATTAAAAAGGTCTGGCCTAGTCACTCATAGGCCTGTGTGTGAGTTTGGTCTTTAGGTTTACTATTTAAAATTATTTTTTTCAGGTGCTTTGAAAAACAAAATAGGTTGATTTATGCATCAGATGCCTAAGTATGGATAAGTATAAAATTGAAGGGAAACTTGGTGAAGGTGCCCACGGCTTGGTACTACGAGGATTGGAACTTGCCACATCACGTCAAGTAGCCATCAAGAAGGTTCAGTTAAAGAAAATTGAGGATGGTATACCTAAAGTGGTCTTCAGAGAAATTCAAGCTTTAAAGCAAATTAAATGTGAATATGTTATTTCTTTGATTGATGTGTTTGCCCATGGCTTGTGTTTTGTACTTGTATTTGAATATATGCCAACTGGGCTGTGGGAAATGATCAATGATTGTGAAAGTCCTCTCACAAGAGCTCAAGTGAAAACATATGCAAACATGTTACTGAATGGTGTAGCACATCTTCATAAACACTCCATCATGCATAGGGTAGGTCTATAATGTATATAAAGTATTTGTTTCTAATACAAACTTTATTGCTTTAATGTGTGAACCCCCTATAATATTATATACTTTGTTCATAGGCAATTAAATGTATTCTAGGACCTGAAACCAGCCAATCTTTTAATCAGCAAGCATGGCGTTCTGAAGATTGCTGATCTAGGATTGGGTCGCATCTATCGAAGTGACTACACTCGGCCGTATTCCCATCAGGTGGCCACACGGTGGTACCGATCGCCCGAGCTCTTATACGGAGCAAGGTTCTACACCCCAGCTGTGGATTTGTGGGCAGTAGGGTGCATTATTGGTGAAATGCTCAACTTTTCACCCTTGTTTCCAGTAAGAAATGCTAATAATAATCATTATTACGTATTTATTAGAGCCTCATAAAACAGTTTAAACTGAAAAAAAAATTAAAAACAGCACTTAAGAATGTATTTTCTTTCCACCTCAAAAGTCAAAACCCAACTTTTCATGGGTGCCTGCAGGAGGGAGGGGGCAGATGAAAATAAAAAAATTAACAAACGTACACACATGCACACGCAATAACACACACTAGTCACTAATTAACATATTTGCTTTGCTTACTGACATATTATATGCATCACTCTACGTTGTCGCTGCCAAACACGAACTGCAGTCGTCTTGGTGCCAAACCGAACAATTTGGTGACCTTGTCAAGAAATGCGTAGTTTATGCAATTTAATTTATGCCATAAAAATGTAACAAAAATGTAAGCGCGGGTTATGAATGCCCCCTGTACGCCGCGAGTAACTTTGGGGCAGAACAACACGCAAGTTCAACAAATGCACCTTCTAACTTATGCCTAGGTGATATAGTAACCAAGAAGGATATTTCTTTTACCAAACATGACTTAACGTTTTCCCTATCACAGTCATTCATGTGACCATGTCATTTTAAGAATCGTACGTTGACGGTGGCTCCTAAGGTCTGTTGATTAACAAGTACTTTAGGTCTAACACTAGGCCTAGGTGCATTACCTATATAGTGTCCGACATCTAAAACGCTTTCATGTTGAACTTGTTTAGTTATGAACATAATTTGAACATTGTTATTTTAATATTTTACTGTCATGGAAGTTACAAAAATGGCTTCATTTTTATAATAGGCCTATCAATCTATTATTAAAATTTCTACATGAACTGGCTTGCCAAAGCAGTCAACATTAGTTATCTGAGGCTTTGTCCCATACCTCGTAACAAGTTTATTTCTGTGAACAGTAGACCTACATATTAATGTGGAGTAAAGAAATCAGTAAATACCTACTAATCGTGATGATCAGTGGGCATTCTTGGTTTTCAAACTGGTCGGCCTCCCGTCAAAAAACAAGTGGTAGTTACACCGCCGATAAGAATGCAACTCTTAGGGGGTTTTAATGCATTGTTAATATTTTGTAGGGAGAAACTGATATCGAGCAACTGGTCATTGTTCTACGCACACTCGGAACTCCAACTGAAAAAACATGGCCAGGAATGACCAGCCTACCAGATTACAACAAGGTTCACTTTTCGGATACCAAGGGAGTTCCGTGGGATAAGATAATTCCAGATGCTGCTCCAATGGAAGTGGACATTGTTAAGAGGCTATTATGCTACTGCCCTGACTGGCGACTAACGGCTAAAGAGGTACGTACGTACAACTAGAATATTGCATACTGAAAGAGATGGCTCAGCGGTGACACGCGAAGTCGCGGTGCGATATTCACCACTCGCAATCCTGACTGAAGGATTTTACTTTTTTCTAATGTGTTCCTTGGTCATACAGGGACTGCTGGGACTGAGTACTATAAATATACCTTGGACATTCCTTCCCAACTGTTCCACCCGCCAAATTGGCTGTAGATAGCAATACGAGTACATATCAGCCATCGCCTCTCTGCATCCATAATATGGAGAATCATACATGATTTATTGCATGTTAAATTAAGCAACATATGCTCTGTATTTAATGGTTGATGTGAGTAATAATAGGGCCTACTCTTAATTTGATTGGTTGGTATTTTTGGCATGTGTACTATTCATCAGCAGTTCTCGTCATATACCGGTACTACATTATGACGTAGTATGTAACGTTACGTACCAATGGAGAACAATATTTGCTACAATTAAGTACAGTTACGTAACTGCTACACATTAAATATCAATACAGTATTGTCATACACACCCTCAATTTCTTCCATCGTCTCCCTCCACCCTCATTTTATGTACCACATTACTGGTAGGTCTCACATTATACAAGAGTAGTCGATGCAAATTGTACCAATAAAGCTTGTGATTATCACTCCATAACTTATAAACGTGTAATAAGAACATAGTATAAACTTTAAACAACTAATATTGTTTATTGGTTTATTGTATAGTGCTTCATACCTCATCGTCATCATATTATTCAAAGCCAGCCACGAATGTGTGAAAACAGTGAAGACAAATTCTATGGAGCCAAGAAATTATTTCCTCCCAAGTCACCTCACTCAATATTGCCAGCACTGGACAAAAGTTTGTCAAGCCTGTCAAACAGGCTTTATATTACGGTTTGATGATGCGACTCGGGCCAGGTCTAATTTGTCTCGGCCGCCTAATTGGTAGCGGAAGTTGACGCATTAGACCTGGCATGGGTCATGTCTCACGGGGCTGTGAGCACCAGCAGAGAAGAAAGTACATTCCAAGTAGCTGAAGTGAGGCGACAGCCACAAACGGGCAAGATGCGGGCAGGGTTTGCAACAATTCTACCATATTTTGTTTGTAGCAAGTTCTGCTACACCTATTATTATTGTTAATGGTAAATTACATAGGCCTACATTTTTAAGGCATTGTTGGTAAAACAGTATTCATTTCTTTTTCATGTAACGTATGGGAGACCATATGACGGCAGCGCTGTGAGCGTTCCTGCCCACAAAAATGTCAGTATGCCCCTCACTTGATGCATGCAATAATGATGTGGAAATATAGATGGCTGTGGGACTGCTTAACCTTACCTGCGTGTGAAGAGTGTGGTAGACTGTGTTATTCCATCAACCATTGCACCAGTTTTCACTTGTTTTTTTGGATTCTTCAGCTGATCGTTATTTTAGTTATGTAAAACTTATTGATAATTAAGTTTTAAGTGTTTAAATATGTCTATAATCAAAATTACTGTAAATAATGTGTTGGGGATATAAGATTTGGAGCGCTTAACTGAAGCTGAGCTAGATATAATAAGCAAACTGAACGTCATCGCTCACAGCGCACTACCTGTCATACGGTCTGCCATATCAGCATTATGTATCAGTCATCATTCACCATGATGATGTATTTTGGGCTTTACGTCTCATATTTTGGCAACAATGCTAATCGAGACTTTGCTAATCGAGAATCGAGAGAGTGGGTGACTGTGAAGTGAAAAGCCGCTTCATGACATCCATGCCCTAAGCCAGAAGTTGAACCTGGAACGCAATAAATTCCACATAGGGCCTACGTAACTTTTTTTAAAAGATGAATTATGGGAAAAAATAAATTTAAATGAATTTATGCTGTAACGTTAGGTTCAACGTAATCAACATTCTATTTAATTACAATCAGCATACAAGGTTGTACCTATATTCAAGAAAGACAATACGTACTCTCCTGTCAACTGCTTGTAATGTAATTAATTTCGGTTGTATCGACATTCAAAATGTATTCACCTCGTGCTTTAACTTCGGCTTTCAGTTCTCTTATTCCTCAGTTCCTTCTCTATTAGTTTCCTGAGTTTGGAAACATGTGATAAAGAGGACTAGCGATTGAAGCTACGTCATGCAGAAAATTTAAAGCACATATACTTTGTCCCCTCCACTCCACTGCATTGTTGACAAAATCTACCGATGTTTTAAAACACCTCTTTTGAATGGGAAACATCATGTGTGTGAATGATGATTGTGTGCGTGGCATAGTAAGAATCATTGTCACGCCATTTTTGCAAATATAAGAGAAACACATCTATACATACAACAATGAGTTGACACAATATAAAATAAATTTTAAGCAGTAAACCTGCCTAAGTTGGACAAAAACGTTGGATTTGCTACCGTGTCTACAGAAAGGGGGGTGGTATCCACAAAAACCTTCAAGACAGCAAGGCATGTCTGAAGTTATGTAAGAAATTTAAAAAAGATTATTCTAATATATTATTTAGCATCGATATGTATAGTTTGTATTATTGTTTTATGATGCACTCTTGACTTCTTGGTTAAATTCAGTGTCGGCTCTTGTAGTCTCCTCGTACAACAGGCAGAGCTACCCTGGACCCAGATGAGGAAAAGATAGTTGTATGTCTCATAAGCCCAGTAGCTCAGTTGGAAAGAGCACTGGCAAGCAGAGCATGAGGTTTCAGGTTTTCATCACAAACTTTTATTATAATTTAATTATTAGTATAATCTGTTAAATATGTTTTAGTGTATTCTGGGGCTTTATGCATGAGCTCTTTTCATGTGTGATTGTGAGCCTAAAAACAGAAATCGGGTCAATCAGTGGAAATCTGTGAAAACATCATGATACATATTGGGCTAATATTATGTGGATCTCGCATATTATAAAAATAAAAAAATATATTTCTTTAATTTTTGAATAGGTTAAGTTGCCCCAACGTAAGTATTCTGATGCTTACGATATAGCCTAGTCCAGTGTTGGGTAAGTTCCTTAAAAAATGGACCTAGTTCCAGTTCCAGTTCCACGTAAGGAAAAGGGAACTCTTTCCAGTTCCAAGTTCCTCTAAACAAAAAGGAACTGGGGCGTTCCTTAGTTCCTTTCAAAATGGAACTAAGTTCCTAAATAGTTCCTTTCCGCAAACAACCATTTTTCTTTGGATATTGCCGAGCGGGATACTAACCATCGACTCAATGGTTATTATCCGGGTTTATGTATTAGGCCTACACCAAGAACATTGACTAACAGTAAAGGTTATTTTATATTCTTAATTCTTAATGCATTACAATTTATATTAATTATTAGTAACTATTATAATTAATTTAATTAAATTTTTTAAATTACATTCAATGCCAAGGGTTCGCAAATAACGCCTAAAATATGGTTGAGATTTGTAGGAATCAAAATGAGGATATTGTATTGAAAATCACACCTGTGTAGGCGAGCGATTTGGGATAAGTCACCGGTTTCGGATCTTCAACTTGCGCCGGTGTGCGACTAATTGGTGACCCCACGCGGGGGTGGCGTAGCAGGTGGAGGGTTGGGATGGGTAGACAAGAATGAAATATTACAAAAAAAGTTGTTTTAGATTTCTCGTTTCTGTCATTTTGTTAAGTAAACTATGTTTTGGCGCTTTCGTCCTTCATGCTTGTACAGTCAAGTAAAAATAAAAGGAACTTATGAAAATAAGTTACAGTTCCTAGAAAATTGGAACTATGGCGTTCCACAGTTCCTGGGTGGAATAAAGGAACTATACCGTTCCTTAGTTCCTTAAAAAGGAACTAGTTCCTAGGAACGGAACTAAAAAAATCCGTTCCTACCCAACATTGGCCTAGTCTAAGGTGACAACTTCATTTTCTACTTCGCTAACTCCTACCATCTAATCTAAACAAGTCCATTGGGGATAATTTAAAACCTTTCGTTGGTTACCTGTAACAGTGGGTGTGGCCAAATTGCCTGTGCACTTGACTAAGTCGAACCATGCATTTACGAATCTGTGAAAGAACGCCAGGTATCTGTTGATTTTCTTTCAATTGGTGTGGTTGAAAGGGGTAGTAGACAATGACCCGAGATCGGTATACGAATACTTTCGTTGGGGCTAGTATATTGTATTGTTGACTTTGTGTTCATGCAATCTAACATTGCTTGGCATAGGCCTATTGTTTAAATAGACTATTAATTATTTATTTAATTAACATTCCTATTCACATATTTTACAATACTGATTATTAAGGGTTGGTAGAAAGGAGCACAGCTCCAAACTTGACTACGGTGTATTGAAAACTGAATCTATTGTTGTGGTTCTTGCTAGTGAAAAGGTTTTAGTGTACTGCACTTATTATCTCAGTATTATCAAAGATAGAGGCAAGCAATACCGGTATTACTGTACAAGCAAATTGAAGAAGAGAAATTGTACTTATTACTATTTACACGTTGGCACTGCCATCATTGGAAAACAGCCGTCTTGTCGCAAGCTAAGTGAGCAGTCTCGCAAGCCAACTGATCAGTCGGCATTATTCTGGATCGATGATGCGATTCGGGCCAGGTCTAACGTGTCTCGGCCGCCTTATTAGTAGCGGAAGTTGACGCATTAGACCCGGTCTGGGCCGGGTCAGACGGAGCAGTCACACACCAGGCATGTTCAGCAGAAATGTGAACAAAATCAGACGCAACAGAAGAAATTATAAAGTAAAATGCAAGTACATATTTTAATTCATAGTTCCCACGTGACGTCACAGCGGCCATGATTGCAACACAAACGAAGAGGACCAATCCTAGATCATTGGCAAATAGTATTCAAATATAATAAGCGTAATTTAGAATTTAAAAAGTAAACGTAAGTAATAAAAAAATAAAAAATTAGCACACATACCAATTTTATTTAAAAAACAAGCTGTATTTTAAAGAACTAAGAATTTCTGTGTTCTACCACAACAGCCTTCAATTGTTTCTCCATGGCAACGTCAAAGTTTGATCACAAATGTGGCTGCCACGCGCAAAGATGTGACTTACGTGCAACCTATGAATAGGGAGCAACGTACTCGCACTATTAAAACCGTGCAAAATCTAAGTTTTTAGTGATATCTTAAGAGTGATACAATATTAGAAAAGTGGTTAGTTTAGTAAAGAACATTTATTGCCATAAGAACTAAAAACTGGATTAAGAAAATTTAATTTCCAATATTTTAATCACTAATCATTTATGTTGTCATTAGGGACACCTTTACCAGTTTATTATGATGTCTTTAATTGGCTTCCCTAATGACAAGCATAATGATTGCAATATTTGAAATTTTGTTTATCCAGTTTTTAGTTCTTTTTGTTCAACACCACTTTTTTAAAATTGTGTATTGTTCTTAAGAAAGTAATACTAAAAACCTTTTATTTTGTAAGGTTTTAATTGTTTAGACTCACCTTTCCTCTTCAGTAAGCATAAGGAAAACAACAGGGAAGATGAACACTCAAGAAGTTAAATACTTTGAAAGCCTCCCCTCCCCCTTCCTTCTTCCCTTCTGCCAACAGTCATTCGGCATCGTTTCTATAGGCCTACTGATCAAGGAAACCCAATTGGGACAAACGAAACATTTCATTTATGTTTGTAAAAAGTTTGTTTTTAAAATGTGTTTTCTATGATTACTACCTTCTTCTCTAAGGTAAGCTGTGTTGGAGTCTATCCCTTACTCACAGCTAAAAGAAATTGTGACATACAATTCGAATGCTGTACTGATATTATTTCATTGTTATCACAGTGCATACAAAAAAAGAATGTGAAGAAAATGGTTTCCAACAAGATCTGAATGCACATTGCTTACAAAATAAGTAATAATGAGAGGGAAAGAGTTATAGGAACCAACAGCTCACCTTAAAGAAGATCGGCAGCCGTGTTGAGATGGAGATTACATATATTTACAATAATTACTTTATAATTACTTTACTTTATTAAAATACTCTACACCGACGGGTGATCAAGGCTGTGTAAGCCGAAACGTTCCGTCTATTTGTAAATTATTGTAAATATATGTAATCTCCATCTCAACACGGCTGCCGATCTTCTTTAAGGTGAGCTGTTGGTTCCTATAACTCTTTCCCTCTCAATACTATCCCAGCCTTTAGGCACTATCTACCAAAGCAAAATAAGTAATAACTAATTATTATTAATTTTTTGTATTAATTTGCATCTATGTACTTATGTTACTTAATGTATGTACCTCACTGTAGCGCTATTTGTGGATTGACTATGTCAATGACTCAATGGTCATGGTGTAGTGCCTGTCTGTCTTGTTTTCTTTTACGAACCATGCAAATGGACTATTTTGCAATTATATATCTGGAATGCTACACCACTTTGAAAAAGTAAGAATGATTCACCCTGTGGTTTCTTAATGCTAAATATATCGACTATTGTAATCAGTAGTGTAGTGTTTGTTTTTGAAATGCAACCAAAATAAGAACTGCTGATAACAATATTAGAAAAAGTTGGCCTCCATAGTGCTTAACGAAACCACAGGTCACAGCAATCTGCAATTTGATTAAGCATTCTTGAGAGAAATTGACATTGTAGAAATTGCATAAGAAAAAAAAATGTAAACAAAATGGTGAAAAATGGTTGTAAAAGAATAAACATTTATAGTGTACATGCATTATTTGAAGTGAATGCAGCAGTAGGTAAAGGAACAATCTTATTCAACACTAAAAACATACTATCAGCACAAAATAAAATACAAATGCACTTACATGAAACAATATACTAATAGTATTATACAACAACAACAACAAATATATATTCCCATCCAAATATCTGCTCAATTGTTAAAGAAGAGTGTTCAATGTTGGCTATTGAAAATATACAAATAATATGCCTGTAAAAAAACACCTTTGTCCCAGACAATAATCAAGTTCACAATAATGAAGTACTCTGCCCAACTTATGTATGATAATATGATATCTTAACTGCAGTCGGGGTAGTGGGAATCTTGTTAAAGGTTAATCCATTCAAATACATCATTAATTACATTATTATTACATGTACATATTACAATTAATAATATAAATAAAATTAATATACATATTACAATTACATTGGCTTGGAAATATTGCAAATTTGTTTCTTTAAATATAACAAGATATGTATGGAAATGTCACAATGTTTATTTGCTAGCTAAGTTACATTGAACACAGTCAGTAGCGCCGGAAGTTAATCTTGCTAGGGGGGGCACATGAAGACAGTGGCATATCCAAGAATTGACCATGGGGGGGGGGGGGGGAGTCGAACATCCCAACCAGAAAGGGGTCTAGGGCGAAAGCACCAGCCGCCGGAGGCCTTTTCGCCTGAAACGTTTTTTGTTTTTCACATGTGACGTTTTAAACGCCTATGAACAATCGTATAATGTCATAGAGTAGGTTTCTTATTCTTATTCTTATTCTTTGTTCTTTATTATTCTTACATTTTCTTCTTCTTATTGAATTCAGCTATGAATCAAGAGATATCGAATTTCTTTATCAAGTCTTGACACAGGCATCCCTAAGATTGGAAACGGTTCCTTCTCTCAGTGTACTTTTGGGGAGGTGGGGGATGTCTTGAATATGCCACAGCATGAAGGTGACGTGCGTCAAGCGCGTGTTCTCGACGTATACGGTTCTGCCTAAGCCGCCGTAGTGACTAGTTGTGTTATTACAGGGGGTTGGGGTTAGTGCTTAAATGGACTCGGAGAAGTAACGATTGCACGATTGCAAATGTAAAGTATAGACAATGCGGGGAACCGGGGGGGTTTGGGGGGACGACCCCCCAGTTTTGCCCCGCAGGGACTTTTGTTAGGGTACGTGTTTTGTCACGAAATCGTTAAAATGGCTTTGGAGAGGCATTCCGATGTAACTCTAATTATGCCACTGTGTACAATAACAAGAAAGGTTAAAATAATATTCTCTGGAAATTCAGCATACAAATAAACTAATTGCGCAATAATTGTTATACCAAATCATGCGCACATCCTATGACTACTACTACTTGTACCACTAAAAAGTAACACTTCATATCAACACTGTATTATTATTATTATTATTATTTTTACGGACACGGTGTCTTGTTCTGCCATATTCCTCATATTCCTACAAATGTATTCAGTGCAACCAGTGCAACATCAATGTCATGCACGTGCAAAAGATCTCACACCTTCAGATTTCGAAGAAGTATGTGTTTCGATACCTCGTCTGCGGGAGCTTTTAAAAGCACATAGGCCTACAGGACTGTTATAAGATATGTTAATAAAACAATAGTATTTTACAGTTTTGAGCACTGAATATAAGCTGAAGTCTCTACTTCTAGGGGGGGCAAATCGATACTATTGCCCCCCTCTCGAAGTCCAGGGGGGGGGCAAGTGCCCCCCCTGCCCCCCCTGTTCCGGCGCCACTGAACACAGTGTGGTGAATGGTTTGTGTAGTTGCTGGATGGAAGTGGGGCAATTGGGAAATGGGATCACTTTGGCTCAAACAAGCTGTTCTAGTTCTTGAATACAGAAGGACATATTGCTTGGCTGGTTTAATGAAGTGGTTCTATAAATGAGAAAAAAGTCATTTTTTAAACTTAAGTGTTTTGCTTTTGCATATTTTCATTATTTTGTACTTAAAAATAATGTTTCTTGGTTGCAGGCACTGGCCCATCCATTCTTTTTTGTGGATCCTTTACCGTGTACAATGGACAACATGCCGAAACCACAGGAGGGCCACAGACTCAAATTTGAGACTAAGAAATTGTCCTATAATGTTGATGATACATCACTAAATGAACTAATCAAAAACCTTGATGAAGATTTTGTAAACAATTATCTTTAATCTACTTATCTAGTCAATTGCTTTTTCTAGTCACTATATGCTATGGGATCAAGTATGAAAAATATTTTGTTATACCTTAATGTTATTACTTATTAATATTTGTATTTATTTATTTATCCATACACTGCTCATTATATTTTATAGGGGAGCAAAATTTTCCTTTTCAATAAAAAGTGAAATAAAAAAATTGTGGAGTAGTACATTTCCCCATTCTGTGAAATAATTGTTTTCCTAAATACCTTTTTATCTTGGCACATTATAAAAGTGGTTCACTTTAAACTGCGTGCAGCAGCAGTACATTTTCATCAACTGCCAACACTTAATGAACACTTAACACACACTTAATAATCGTTTGTAGAAGTTTTGAGACATAGCACACATCTCCAAATGTGAAAGCTGGGGCTCTATGTGAGGAAAGTTGTATGCTATTTGGTAGGTGATGAATTTATAGGGGGGATTCCCCCAACTCGGTTTATATCATCCCTCGCACTGTTATGCTTAAAGACACACACGATGGAAGTGTTACATCTAGAGATGTGTTTTCTTAGTAAAACTATAAATCTTAATTGTGTGGAAATTTAGTTTAGGGCCACCTAGATCCACTTTTGCTGTTCCTCGACTAGGGATCGTGCTCTTGCCACTTAAGCTTCTTGCTGGGGCCAACTTTTGTTTGGTACGTTAATTTTGCTACGAGTATCTCCTTACATTCTCCATAAAGCTGGACCACCCAACTGGATGAGACGGTGATGATCAGATCAGTTACCAGAGTCGATAGAGAAATAGGGGAGGACTTCTCTGTCAACACGACTACACATCTTCAGTCGTTTAAATACAACACAAAATGATTCCCGGGCTTTGAGGTTTACTGAACCTCCACCACGGGATTGATGGACCTTGATTCGCGGGTCTGCAGTAGTGTGATCCGGTGTTAAAATATGACAATTTACAACACTTTGCCTTTAAAAAGTTGGTTTTAGCACATGCCAAGTGATTTTTTGTTTTACCTGATATATTTTAAATCAACAGGAGTTATATAAAAAAATATTCATTTGGGTAAAATATGATATTTATTGTGTTCCCGCCATGAATGGGACTAAAGCGGGACACACTAGAGGCTAAATCAGGATAGCACGCTTATCTATCTTGTTGTGGATTAGATAAAGTTTATGGGGCTATTGTAGGACACAGTGGAGCTAAGGTAACATGTGGAATTTTTTTCAGGTAGTTTGCCTTTCATAGTACTGGCACAGCAAAAGTTATTGTATACTGCACAAAAGATTTTCGGCCATTTATCCATGGAGTAGCTTTTTTTTGTGGGGGGGGGGGGGGGGGGGGGGTTCATTTTACAATGTAATATTCTGAGATATACATTTTAACAGGGACATGAATAGTTCTATGCCCCACATTTATAAAATTTAAAAAATGTGGTTATTACATTAAATTTCAACTGTACTGTTTTAGCCCCGAGTTTTCACCGTCCCATAATACCCCGGAGCATCCGATCGATCATGTGTCAACAATCATAAAAACAAATAGCAATTAATAGAGGTTTGTTTTTGCGATCCCGGTATAGCAGTATAGCTTTATAGCAGTGGAGCAATGTAGCAGGCACGGACGTGGTGATTGCAAAGTCACGGCATTTAGTGCAAGCCATTTTTAATTGATCGTCATCATCTCAATACCATTTCTCCCTCACCTCACGATCTCGCTGTTAAGTGTTAAGTCTCATAACACCCGTACACATTCGGCCGACGCAGAGGCTGCTTCAGTTTCAGTTTTCCGTGCTTTCTTTATTCCTTCTTCCTTCACTTGCCGTTTTATAACAGTATAACCGAAGGTAAGCATACAGTAGCGAAACTCGTATATAAGATGCATATTAATAATAATAATAATAATAATAATAATAATAATAATAATAATAATAATAATAATACAAATAATAATTTTTCGTAACAATACCCGTTATAGGGTGCACACCAGGTTCACCTGATGTACTCTTCTCTCTTCGTTGTTATAAGGTTATTGGAAAGTTGGGAAGGAATGTCCGAGGGCTGTTATTATGACTAAATCCCAATGTTCGCGCCATATTTCAATGTCACTCGTTTATTTCCGGTGGTTTGACTAGGGTAGTCTATCACGTCATTTCTCTAGCTTATCGTTGTAAATATCGTCAGTCTTTCCCCAGTCTTATCTCTGTCGTGTCGTACCTCGGTTGCACTCTGGACGTACTGTCGTTCGTGCGTGTAGTGTTTTTCGTTGCCTTCATGTCAGACTCTCATTTCTGACTATCCTGTTCTTATTCCTATCTCTACTTCCTTCATCTTGCTATGCTATTATACTCCTAACTATACTATCCTCAGCGCCGGTCATAATTGACGACTTGCGATGGGAGGAGCTTATTTTAGTTTCCCGCGCGCTCCAGAGATGGCGCGCGAGAAGTGAGGAAACATTCTTGAGAAAACGATGGATCCCATGCTATTGTTACGGGAGCACGCTTAGGGAAAATGTTTAAATTTGTTTAAAAATTTCGAGATGAGTGTAGTTTTTAAGTATTTTAGTCACGAAGAAAGCCAGAGGCTACTCAAAGAAAGTTACAGCTTGTTTGTACCTTCCTTTTTGAAAGAGTTTTGGACCGCTGAAAATCAGGTGGCAGGCACTGTTCTCGTCAAGGCTAGAAGCATGCTAGAAGTGTACCTACGTGTTTTTAATTAGTAAATTTAATTTAGTTATATTAATGATGCACTCATATGTCTGCTATTATGCACGGTTTACTGTTTAATATTTCTAGTTTGTAAAACATTAGAATTCATGATTTAAAGATAATAATGCAGACATATATTACCGCCACTATAATGCACGCCTACTTGGGGCCTAGATGACAGGTAGGGCCTCTACCTGTCACCTGTCTTTGAAACTAGGGCTTTGGCTGGATTTAGCCTAGCGTAGGCCTACATTTTCCTAGCCTCTAGTCTAGGCCTAGCCCTCCCTGCCTATGCGTGCAGGCTATTTATGTAACTATTAACTTTCATGAATTAATTAATTAACTGTATCGATTAACTCTGATCCTCGGTGCTTTCAGCTTTCTTGGGGAAGTAAAACTTAACACACTTGGGATTGCATCCTTCTTGAGGCAATTTTTGCTGCCGTTTACAGCTTCCCTCAAGTCTGTTGGGATGAAATGACTAGAACACACTGTCACTGTTGACGAAACGGCTTGGTTCCTTCTGCTGTCGCGGCGTATTTTAATTTCCCATATCTTTCTTAGCTTCGCATCTTTGAGAAACAAATGAAATGATATGCCAGGAACTGTAGCATTATTTTTGCATCTAGGAACACAACAATAACGCGGCATTGCTCATTCGCTATGGAAATCTACGCTCAAACTACCCAAAGTTCCCATATGTTCCATGCAAAACGCCTGCAATGTTTACTCACATACGCAGCCATGTTGGGGGCGGGTTGAACGCGTCACGTGAGCGTGACGTAGGTGGGAGGGAACATCCGAAGTCGTCAATTACAGCTAGTATCAAGTCATCTGCGTCACCTGTTTACCACGTCATCCACCGAAGCTTCTCGCCGCAATGTAAGTTCAATTTCTCTCCTTGCTAATCTATCTGTCCCTAACAAAAAAATACAGTCCACTATTGCTATCTCCAGGGCAACCGCCCCTACACCCAGCATTCACTTTTACGACTGAGGATAATCTCGGACAAAACTTTCAGGATTGCCGATGGCCGGAGTTGAACCGGTGAGCTCCCTAATTAGAGTCCCGCGTCTTACCGCTGAAGTACTTTGAAACCCAATGATATAGGCCTAGTCAACCTGGCACTATTTGATGCACTAGCGCGTGTCACGGCTTCCGAGTTGATACTCGAAGTCTAAGGCCATTCCAGCCCGCTATCAAATATGCACACTGTTTAATCATTATCAGCTGTTGATATATGACACAATGTGACCTCACTAACATCCCCCCACCGCGCCGAGCCGAGGTCAGCAGGCAGCCGAGTACCTGGGCAGCCGAGTTACTGGGCAGTCGAGTTACAGACACTGTCGGAGCAAGTACGAGCAAGTAAGGCTCGCTCCTCTAGCGTCAACTAATTACGTACTTTTTCGCTCTGACATTTTGATGAGTAACAGTGCTGGAGGCTTCAAGTTAATTCTCAACACTTAAAGGATGCCTTATAATGACTAAGAAGTTTGGGGCATGGGTTTCAGTTCTTTCCGCATACATTGTTAATCGAAACTTTCCAATTTTTACTCGTTTATTTATCGGTACACAAACATTGTTGTAGTTTAGTCCCTGTTTATGCTACAGCCATGTAATTTCATAGTCATTATTTCATAAGTATTTCAAATCGAGAACAATATTTAAAACGTCACATTTAGTATTTTGTAACCGTGGAGCCAGCACCGTTAAGTTGGAAGTGTATACGGCTGGTACGCGTAGAAACAACATGTTTTTTTCTTTTTTTCTTCTGCTCATACTCGGGGTGACTCAGGTTAGTCAGGTAAGATATTTTGTTGTTGTAGCTTGTAAAAAAAAATGTTTTTAAGACTGTGTGCGAAGGGGAGGAATAGCCTTAAGGCTATATCTCTCGTATTATAAAACAAAAACAATACAAACTATATGTTAAATTAACTAATTAATTGCGAGCGTGACATTAATTGTCTCTTTTACGTTTACACGTATTTCGCGCACCACCATATTGTGGCAGCAAAGTCGTATTTCGCTTGTGGCATTATTGTGATTTGAGCTTTCAGTTCTCATCTTGACACACCCGCAACACAACGAACAAAACTCACAAGCTCGTGAGCAACATCGTCAATCGGAAGTTAATTTATTTAGGCTACAATTAATATAACAAGTATTATTTGTGTAAGATGATATAATGATATGGTTTATAAATGAAAGCCTTCTTCAATGGCAATATATTATACTCCATTGATATTACTCTTATATCGTATCATATTCATAATATAATATTATATTTTTACAATTTATGGATGATTATTATATTTGTTCGTAACGTAAACGGGCTGATGAAGGTTACGATTGCAATCTGTTTTTATAAATCTTCTGCGAATGGTGAAATATACTAGATAGTTAACTGTAAACCGAACTGAACTATGCACGAATTATATACTCATAATACAAAGTTATAAAATTATTTCTCTTTTTGAACTTTTAAAAGTTAAAAGAGCTAGGCCTAGTCATGTTTGGATTGTCTCTTCTACTTTCTTCGCGCAGTCATTTTGAAATCTTTATACAGAATCAGAATCACCCTTAGGCTAATCGTCTGCGTTAGCCTCGTTGCAAATTTGATATAACTAACAGATACGATATTTTTATCTTATATAAAACCACTTAATTAATGATATATTAACAAATTTCTTGTGTGATAAGACAATTGTATAATGTCGATCATCTCGCCATAATTGCATATAAAAATTACAATAATAGGTCAATATAAATAACGTCCAGACGGAAGATGACCCTCGTCGTCCCATATGTCAGGTCTTATTTATCTTTACTGTCAGCGTGAAGTTCATCTTCCGCGACAGTGTGTGGCTGAGATGGGATAGTTGTTACGATTCAGCACATTTTTAGAATAGAACCACGCGTGTTTAATAAATTACGATCTCCCTCTTGCCGATCACGCGGCCCCATCGTTCACTGCCGGAGCCACTGGCATTATTCAAAACCAGCCCAGATAATTCAGTCAGTGTCAACTCCACCTCCACGCTATAAACGCTTCTCATAGTCATAACGCAAGAGAAAGTAGGGGAACACGCGTATGAAAATTGTATTCGATTTTTAAATACATTGTCTCTCATTTAATAATTTTGTGTCTTTGAGTTTTGAAAAACGGATCAGTCTTTGCTTCAAAATAATTGGTTTAGTAACGAAATATAAAAGGGCACGAAAAACGAGCCGCTGCCATGTTGATGGGGTTTGACGTCATGGTTTGTGTCTGTGTACGCTCACCGCCTCAGCGATTGGTCTGTTACGCTACGTCTACTGAATCATGACGTCACAGCCACCTGTACGCGTTTCAGATCCCCGAGTTCAAACTTCAATAAATGCGACCACATTAAACCTTTTTAAAAAATTCTTTTTTACTTAGGACTTGCATTAATTTTTGTATCTGATACTATGAAACTAAGTGCTTGGTTTAACAAACAAAATCGTACGCGTGTTGCCTAATAGGTATTACTAAATAGTGGAACTACATTCACGAGACAACTGGGAAATAATCATAATCATAACCATCAGTTATGCCTCTTTGACCGAAAGAATATTTAAATAAAACGCCATACGAATAGTAACTACGGTTACTATATGAGAATAAAATGGATTTTTGATTTGATTTGATTTGGTCATGAACATAAACACACTTGCCAGTAGCCTACGTAAATTTTCGAAAGCTCAACTCTCTTCCTCAGACGCGAGGATAGGCGTGGCACGTGGTCTCTCGGCTGCAGTGCTGCGGAGACAGAGTGTTGTCTTGGCTGAAGAAGAGAGCGTAGCCTCGAAAATTGTCGCACTTTGGTGTACTTTTATGTTCATTACCGTGGTTACTGTTCTTGCGGTGTTTTATTTCTTATTTGGGAACGTTTTTATTAGCTTACTTTAGTTTTCAAATCGTTTGTAATTATATACAGGTTGGCTGTGGACTGTGATTTGATCTGATTTCCAATATATTACTAAAAATATTGGCGGAACGGTGCAGGATTGTTGGAAACTTTGAGAACGGCGATTAAGATAGTTTGGCTTATCTGCGTGTGGGGGGGGGGGGGGGGGGGGGTTGTACATCCCAAACAGATAGGGGTCTGGGGCGAATCGGACAACGCCAGAAAACGTTAGAATGGTTATAAATAAAATATAGTCACAGAAAATAATAACCAACTCATTGCAGATAAACTGACAAAACGAAACTTGTCGTTTTCATGTAGTCGATCGGCTCATTCATGGACTATGTTTTATAAGTTGTGGATATTTTCATTAACTCGAGCAAACTCGCCAAGTTCCTATAGTTTTGTTAAATAACTAACCAAATTACATTATGTTAATGTGCGGTGTGATTATTATACGAGAAGGGAAGTGAGTGCCATTTCAATTTCCTAGACAGAACCTGAGTAACATCTGTTACTTGCCGTATCTTTTTACTTTTAACGAGAAAACGAAATTTAAACAAACAAAAATAAGCTGGAAAGCTTCCTTATTTTGCATTTTAACTTGCTGGTACCTTTCTTCATACAAAATCTTCCATTAGAAGTTACGTAATGTAATTAAGTCAAAACTTTTTGCTTTCCTGTTTTTTATGCTTTATAATCCTTCGCAGACGTCGCCGCTATAATGAACTTCTTTAATAAGTTTTGTCTTTAAAACGGTAAAACCGTAAAACAGTCAACAGAAGAATTAACTTGAAATTTAAATCTGCAGCCCACAATACACCACCATCTCTTGCGTTCCTCAGAATTGATCAGCATTACAGTTTCAACATTAAACTGAAAATGTAATTTTCCATGAGATTATTTTCACTGAAGCCAAATAGTGTGTGCTAAATATATTGAGTTATTCTTTCAGTAAAGCTGTGGTATAATAAATTCAAAATATTTAAACTTCAATTATGTATTAAATTATGTATTGTGAATAGAATAAAACTGATTTGATTGGACGCATGCAATGTTTCAAGCAGATCTTATGTTAACCATTCAAAATACGCATAGGCCTACGCACAAAGCAAAATCGCAATCAAATTGAAGATTGTTGTCAAAATTATAATTAGATTGTTAATTTTGTTGTGCTAGTAATACGATTCAATCATAGACGGAAATGAAAATAATGCATTACATAATAGTTCATTATTTTTATTGTTGGTGTTTGTAGAGTGTAGTCCTGTAGACGACCTAAAACAACCGATTTTATTTTCATAGGAGTGAACTTCAGAAATGTAAAAATATAAACTAGTGACATTACCAAAACTATTTTCGGTGCTGAAACATTAATCCATGGAATTAATATTAAAGGTGTGGCAAAGAAAGCCAAACAATGACAAACTGAAACGCCAATTAATGTAGATATTATTTTGCTAGGAATTGAGTTATATACCACGTATAGTTGTATGTATACTTTTGTGTCCCTATTAACTCTGCGTTACTCCCTTGGTAGCAACGGCAGCGATATAATTATCTTAACATTCGTTAACGAAACGCTAACGTAAACGTAATATTAACGTTCTACTATAAGTTTATGTATATTTTTTTATTACTATTATTTTATGTGTGTACGGTGAACATTTCAGCCTAAAAATACGAGGTGGTGTAAGGGCAAGGCGAGGAAAAAGAAGAGAACGTTTTTATTCCGAGAGCAGTTGGTTTTTTTTAAGTACTTTGAACCGTGATATCACATCATGTTGTAGGCACGGTTTGTGAATACTAAATGATTGAGATCTACTGCCATAGACCATTCTAGATCAATTTCGCTGAAAGGATCGCGTTTAGAGAGGATTCAAGTGTCGTAGAAAACCTGCTAGAGTTCGCTATTATTAAATCAAGCACAATCGGGGTTTGAAACTTGTAATTTGTTCTGTTTGTTTAGTGGTTATTGATTCTAATGACTTGACACATTAAGTTGTTCATACCCTATTCTAATTTAAACACTTATTTAGTGTAAAATTTTACTCGCCATTTCTTATTTTATACTAACGCAAATATTTTATGAGTCTTCCTTATAGATGTATTTGTCTTTTGAAATATGTTTTTCATTAGAATTATTGCACTTTAAAAATAGTAGTGCAATAAATAAGACTTTTTATTTTTTTAATTTCTTATACTTTTGGTTTTGTAACAGTTTTTGGAGTTACCTTGTTATTACTCCTGAAATATAATCTTGTTGTATGTGTGTTATTGCGTTGGCCGAATTTTAACACTAAACCATTTTTTAACAGTTACTTTAATATTGAATCAACATTCAAACTTACACATTTCCTCGCCAACCGAACGGTGATTCAAACCCTGGCTACAATTGGAGTCACTCAATTCACTTTCACTTTGATGAGCTGACCTTTAGTTTCTGAATGTTTAGTTTTTAGTTTCATTCTTTTACATCTCTCGTTTTCTCTTCTTCTATTGGGAGCAACATACTTCTGAAAAAAAGTTCAAAGCCGTATAAGTTATTCATACAAATGTTCAACATATGTCACACTTGACGGGAATAATGTGTGCTGTGCTCCCGGGTAGCCAGCCAGCCCGTCATTCCATGTTCACCATGTGACAGTGGCCTTCGTGCAATAATAGCCTCATATGTTGGGTCAACCAGGTATTGTTGTTCATGTTGTTGTTGACGGGACGATCGAATACATCCACACAACGCCAGTGATTATTGTCTGACAGGGAGTCGAACCAGATAGCATTATATTTAGGTTCGAGTTCAAGTTTAGGTATATCAATTAGATTCGGGGGTTTAAGGACAAACACATTTCCAGGTTCGGATCTACTATCTACGTCTCAATAGAGAGGAATTTAATTTATCTAATATCGTGGGTGTTAGCTCGGGTTATATTTATAATTCAAAAGTATCTTTAATTTAAAATGTCTGATCTATGATCTTTAAAAATAAATACTGGCTTTAAAAAGGCAAAATCACAATCAGAAAAAAGACTTTTAATCTTTTCATTATATTTATATGTTTAATTTACGTACTTTCAACGATAAATTGAGTATATTTCAAAGAGAGTATATTTGAAGCGTGTTTTTGTAGTTGGATGCAAAATGGTGATTTTGTATCCCATTGCGCCGACCTGACTTGGGAGTTCGACGATCTTCTGCTAGGGGGAGATGAAGTCAGCCTATATTTATATCAAATACTATAGGCTCCCTAAATGTTATCATGGTAAATATGTGGTGTTCTCACAGGAACCACATGACCCTGTAGGCTGTTCAAGCTATACACCGCATCTAAGATGGCATATTTTTGCAAACGGTGCAAAGTTTTCAAAATAAAAAATAACACTTTTTGTTACAAACAACAACATGTATTTAGAGTTTTATGCATGCAGCTAATGCAGGGCAAACAGGTGAAATGCATCAACGTAATTATGTCTCGACAAAATGTCTCTCTCTCTCTAAGGAGTTTGATATTTGATCACCCTAGGAAAACTTTAACTCACAGTTTAAACGTTTAAACGTACCTGAACCTGAAATTGAAGCAGTTCATGTTTTGTACACAATGTTTGGGTTCAGAAACATCTTCCTGCTTAGTTCAGTTTCAACAAATTGTCGGTATTTTTCGTGGCGTATGGGTTTAGTTTCGAGTTTGATTCCCTGGTTTCAGGCCTATACCTTGTGGTCTATTGTTGCGTCTAACTATCTAGCATAGGCTTTCCATCTCCATATTCTTGATAGGCCTCGCTACATCAAAAAACTTAAAGCTAACCATCAATCAAATCAACCGTCATCGTTTGACAACTCGATTAGCCTTGCGAGCTGCATCAACTCATATAATACACATGTTACGCTTAGCATCATCAATCAAGTATCACCGTTGTGTTGTGTTGTGCTTGGCCTGTCTGTAGATGTAATGGCAGGTGATTGTACTTGTGCTCACTAATACACCACTGTCCACTGTACACGCATATGTTCTACACGGTTTAGAAGAAAAGCACGCAACTCTGATTCGTACATAAAACCTGTGAGTTCGAGAAAATACAAATGCGCCCGCCGTACTGGTAGATTAAAACAATCGTAAATAAAATACGTTGAAGATAATGCACTGAAAATACTTCATACCCAAAACCAAATTGTGGAATCACAATAAAATGTGTGTATCACCATCACGTATTTCGTGCAGGCTGTATATTATAATTTAACGGATTCAAGATACAATATTGACGGTACTGGCCGCTGAACAATTAAGAAGAAAATATGTTTGGTATACTTTCTGAAGTCAATGTTTCAATTTCAAAGTTAATCTTTTGTATGGAATGCATATTTTAGAAAACTGGAAAGCAGGGTGCGGGGTACCAGAAGGTACTCCTACATTTTTTAAGTTTGCTTGAATAGATTGATCTGACAGTGTTGCTAAAAACTATATAGGTACTTGAAAAAAGAGTGTTACGTCCAGTGTGACCCGAGTTTATTTTACTCTGTAATGCTTCACGGTTAATTTCGTTTTGTATAGCCAGCAATGCACTCTGACAGTGATAATATGATACTGTGCGATGATAACATCTTTAAATCATTTAACTTTTCTTTCAAGAGTTGGCTCAGTCCTGCTGATTTTTTACTATCTATTACTTTATCCTCTCTTGTATTTAGTGATAATTTTAGGGAAACGGGCGAGCCATTTTGGCTTTTGACTTCTGATATTATATCCGCCAATGTATGAACAACACACATATATGTAAGCATCATATTATTTTACCTTTTGGAAACACCCTAAAACTCCTTCCTTACATCATCCCATTGATATGCATTAACTAGTTATCTAAATTTATGTAATTTACATTAACGAGGCTAGGCACCCATTCTATCCTATACACGATAAGGTTTAGTTCATTATTATCTGTTGTTTGCATAGCTGTTTTGAATAAAATCACACTCTATCTACGTTGTTACACTATAAGTTAGAGGGGGGGAGTTTTGATAGTGGAATTGTTGCTCTCCCACGCGACACTTGGGCGCATAGCTGGGGTTGTTTCAGTGTTGCACCGTTGTCCGTATCAAGATGCAAACTTGGGACGAGACCTTACTTACAAAACCATAATTCTTTTTTAAAATAAACGATGATTTAAGTGAGGCCGTTAACTTACGATAGTCGTTTGTTTCTGCGCCTGAGCTTCGAGTTTGCCTCTAGGCAACGCAGAACAAATATTAGTGGAGTGTGTCCGCGCGTATAAACCAGGAAACCCACTCGTCGCTTCTACCACTAAATTAAACGGCGATGTATTTATTGCCTATGTTATACGACGGTGTAGAATAATTTCCGTCTGGTTTGTGTATCACCAAACAAAGAATAAATAAACTAGCGTAATTTGTGGTGTTTAATAGCTCCCCGGCTGAATAGCTTCTGATTAATTAAGCGTGTTGATGCTAAGGTAAAAATAAAGGTAAACCACCCGTCTAGCAAAGATAATAATGCGAAGTTTCATATTATATATTTTAAGAATGGTCTTGCCGACGCGAAGGGATTCCGTTCCAGTATCTTCAAACGCTTTCACTCATTTAAAGAGATTTTGAATTGGGTCGTTGTTCTCTTACAAATGGAAATCGTGGAAAATCACCTTTACATACTGTTGGCAAATATATATTTTATTTGAGATACAAAAATTGATGTATTGTACGAAGACAGTGTAGGATTACATAACATAGCTGTATATGTTTGCAGCAGCTATCGGCCTATACTATAGGCCGGTTAAAGTTTATAATTCAATATAAATTTACCACTGTGTAAGAGCTTTGTGTAGCAATTCAAATGTAATCGAATTACAATTGTTTTTATTGTTATCATTATAACATAGTTATATTAATTATTATTCTGTTTTTCACAACAACAAAATAATAATAATAATAATAATAATAATAATAATAATAATAATAATAATAATAATAATAATAATAATAATAATAATAATAATAATAATAATAATAATAATATATCTAGAGTTGATTTGGAGAAAGTAATTCGAACAATTATACATATTTTAAGTAGCGTTAATTAATTAGATAAAGTAATGTCAGGGAAGTACTTGACATTTTGTGTCCGTACAATAACACTGGTTTGACCAAGTATGAATGTATTACAACAATAATTTCATATATTACAAAGAAGAACATATTGCACTGCATGCAAGCCACTTATTTGTCAGCGTCAGAGTACCTACGTAGCCTATAAACTGTCACACCTGTCACTTACTCAAAGCCCAAGTACGGTACAGAAACGGAATAATTACAAAAAGAATAATTTCTTGACAAGAAGAAAATACAATACATGTTTTAAATTTTAAACTAATTTTTGTTTTAGTCGGTATTTTTATAAACGTTAAAAATTCAAAATTGCTTCAACGGCTTAATTAATTAAATGGTTATAAAAGATCTGCTTAAAAATCATTAGAAATGCTTTCGCATCACTAAATCATACAAAATGCAGTGAAGGGGGAATTAAGTGAAATGTAATTTAATGAATTCTCCCGTTCTTTATCTATATCTATATATATAAACGAAAGATGTATATTATGTATGTCCTTTATACATTACTAAACCATTCATCCGATCTCCATTAAACTTGGCACATATATGTATTTTTTCACGGGGAAGGTTTCTATGCTATCCATTTTGGTTTTGCACGTGGTGATCGGTGCCTGCAAAGAGGGCTCACCAATGAATTGACTTCGACACCGTTGGTACATATCACCATGAAACTTTGCACTTATATGTATTTTTTCACGGGGAAGGTTTCTATGCTATCCTTTTTGCTGTAACTTCCCCACGTGGTGATCGGTGCCTGCAAAGAGGGCTCACCAATGAATTGACTTCGACACCGTTGGACATATCACCATGAAACTTGGCACATATATGTATTTTTTTCACTGGGAAGGTTTCTATGCTATCCATTTTGGTTTTGCACGTGGTGATCGGTGCCTGCAAAGAGGGCTCACCAATGAATTGACTTCGACACCGTTGGACATATCACCATGAAACTTTGCACTTATATGTATTTTTTCACGGGGAAGGTTTCTATGCTATCCATTTTGCTGTAACTTCCCCACGTGGTGATCGGTGCCTGCAAAAAAGGGCTCACCAATGAATTGACTTCGACACCGTTGGACATATCACCATGAAAGTTGGTACATGTATTTGTATTATTTTACGGGGAAGGATGACTTATCGTGTACTATACCTACCAGCCACACAGGCACATAAACACCGGTAGAGTCGGTGTCAAATAGTTGTGACACAGTTCGCGTGTGTTCGTTGTGAACTATAGATGTTTACTTAGTTACGTTTGGTACCTGGGTTGGTCACATTCGAATCCATAGTTTATCCAATGAGAAGGAGTTCACGTGACTGACCATTTTTTTGCGTTTAAAGTAATAAACTTAATTCGCTGTTATGCCAGCGCAATTATGCGTAATTACGCGTAATTATGCCACCCAAACGAAACAATATCGGTCGATCTACACCTCAAGCAAGAAAGAAAAGAGCATCACGAGCATCAGAAACAGACGAGCAACGGGAAGCAAGACACGAAACCGTCCGAGTTCACAATGCTCAAGCCAGATCGTGTGAAACAGACGAGCAACGGGAAGCAAGACACGAAACCGTCCGAGTTCACAATGCTCAAGCCAGATCGTGTGAAACAGACGAGCAACGGGAAGCAAGACACGAAACCGTCCGAGTTCACAATGCTCAAGCCAAATCGTGTGAAACAGACGAGCAACGGGAAGCAAGACTCGAAAGTGTCCGAGTTCACAATGCTCAAGCCAGATCGTGTGAAACAGACGAGCAACGGGAAGCAAGACACGAAACCGTCCGAGTTCACAATGCTCAAGCCAGATCGTGTGAAACAGACGAGCAACGGGAAGCAAGACTCGAAACCGTCCGAGTTCACAATGCTCAAGCCAGATCGTGTGAAACAGACGAGCAACGGGAAGCAAGACTCGAAACCGTCCGAGTTCACAATGCTCAAGCCAGATCGTGTGAAACAGACGAGCAACGGGAAGCAAGACACGAAACCGTCCGAGTTCACAATGCTCAAGCCAGATCGTGTGAAACAGACGAAAACGGGAAGCAAGACTCGAAACCGTCCGAGTTCACAATGCTCAAGCCAGATCGTGTGAAACAGACGAGCAACGGGAAGCAAGACTCGAAACCGTCCGAGTTCACAATGCTCAAGCCAGATCGTGTGAAACAGACGAGCAGCGGGAAGCAAGACTCGAAAGTGTCCGAGTTCACAATGCTCAAGCCAGATCGTGTGAAACAGACGAACAACGGGAAGCAAGACTCGAAAGTGTCCGAGTTCACAATGCTCAAGCCAGACGAACAATGCACACTGATTTACATCTTAGTGCATTCCATTCAGTGGCATTGCAACGCATGCCGGGTACTCGCTAGTTATATTATATATGAACAAATTTGAACACAAACCATTACGATCTTAAAGCACAGAATGTAATTTTGTAATATGTATTTATATAACAATATTTTTTAGGAGGAATCCCTGCTGTAAGATGCTGTACCTCATTCTCTTCAGATCATTAACTATAAGAATTGGGTTATGTTCGAGGGCTACAGCTTATACCTTATAAAACTCAGTCCCAGCAATCGCATTATGACTGAGGAAATCAGTTGGAATCTAATCGGGTACCTCCCGAATTAGTCTCGCGTGTCACCACTGAGCAAACACTATGTGTTCGTAATATATATATACGATTTATTTTAATACGTTCACTTTGTTGAACTATTTAATGAAATATATTTATAATGAAAGAATGTATTATGTACCTGAACAGATCTACATACTGTCACATGCATGCAGAGCATAATTTATCTTGCGACCTTTTTATTTAATTAACGCAAACAATTAAACGATGTATTTTTCAGAAAAATACAGTCCTATAATCTATTCCCAACCGTAAAATGTAGGTTTTACGATTCGTTCTGAATGGGTCTGTGTTTAATTAGAGCAGCTCGCGGGTCGGCCTCGCATAGGTCCTCATCGAAAATAATTGGAAAAGTGAGTGTAGAGGGCGTCTTGCCTGCAAACGACTGCCTTATTTCGGCTGAAGACGTGCGGGGTATAGGGTATAGTCTACTCGAGTACCATGGAGTGTTTATTGACTTCAATGCACAGTCTGACTGATGGACAATTCGCACGAACCAACAGGGACGTACAGATTTACTTTCTATTGGATTTATTGTTCTAACATGATTTGAAAATAATCAATGCAAGAACAAATTCATTGTTCTTTGTCAGCTACGTACGACCTCCGTCTAGATTCATTATAAACGAACAGGTAACGTATTCTTTCGGTGTAAAATCCTAAAACCAGCTTTAATGAACTTCGCATTCTAAAATGATTGCAGTTTTTATTGAACTAAATTGTTCACCTTTTTTTAAAATTATTACTGCGAAAATTGAGTGTGGACAAAAGTTTTTTAACAAAATCTCCGTGGGCCTTATTCGTTGGTGTTTGGTCACACGGTTTAACATGAAGAGCGAAATGATCATTTCATGGGTTATTATTTATTATTCATTTAAACACTAACCTGGTCAGCAATTCCAAGTCAGAATAATGTTATTTATTTCAAAACATTCTGCAATTTAAATTCCTTCCAAACACACGTACATACCACAAATATTAATTCTTCTCTCTTGACTATTAATTTTAACTAATTCATAACTTTACAGTTGCGGCAAAGATACAAGCTACTAGTAATGTCTTGCAAATTGTATGCAATTTTGAAGCCTCTTCTTTTTTTACTTGACGTTTATAATATATTCTAAGTTGTGTAGGCCGTAGGACATTCCATCTCATATTTCTTCTTCGAGTGTTAATTAAAGATTGCACTCGTAACGTGTCTACGAGTGTTGAATGAATGCTCGACTGCTTGTACAGATCGATTGCAAACCATTCCTAAGAACAACTAACTAAGTATATACTGTAATATATAATACATTACTAATTATATATGTTTTATTATACTTCATAATAATAATAATAATAATAATAATAATAATAATAATAATAATAATAATAATAATAATAATAATAATATCAGAAAAGACGTTACATAGCAGACATTATAAAGAACTTCTTAAGGATAGCGTCGATAGGGTAGCATCGAACAAATGGTTAACGTCCGGGGACATTTACAGCGAAACAGAGGGATTTATGATCGCTATTCAAGATAAAGTAATCAAGACTAACAATTACAAA